>CAXDID010000928.1:0-134153 GCA_963988835.1 Hexamita inflata | reverse complement strand
GGACGTTCTCACTGGTATCACCAAGCCAGCTATCCGTCGTTTAGCTCGTAGAGGAGGTGTCAAGCGTATCAGCTCCACCATCTATCCACAAACTCGTGAAGTCTTGAAGGCTTTCCTCGACGTTGTCATCCGTGACTCCCTCATCTACACTGATCACGCTCAACGTAAGACTGTTACTTCCCAGGACGTCGTCTATGCTCTCAAGAGACAAGGCAAGACCATGTATGGTTTCGGAATCTGAGTGAATGAATTCGTAGCTTCTTCTAACGTGCTTAACCATCTATTTATGAATTAATTGAATCGTTAAATATATTTATTTCACTCGTTTGGCGGCGCTCGCCGAAAATTGCGAACCGAGACCGCGAGGAAAGGAGCCCAAAAGGCCCAGGTGGTTGCCAAAATATTTATATCGAATGAATACCATGCTAAATATATTTATAAACACGTGTGCTCCACTGGTCCGACTGTCTCCCAATTGCTAGCGTCCAGGCTGCGGTCCTGCGCGCAGACAATACACCGCTAAAGTCAGTGTACTATCTGCACGCCGGGTCGCAGTTCCAGCGCAGAGCCCACGGGAACCAGGTCTTCTTCAGAGCTGTCCTGCATCGGTGGAGTGGGTTTCAAATAGAGATAGCCTGGAGGAGACGCCCGGTAATTTTTCTACTCCACCTGCACGAATGGCCCCGGCAACATGGCACCATAGGCTTTCCGGCTACTTACGCCTGGTCGCGGAGCTCTATTTTCCCCAGCTACTTTTTCCCGCCGTTTTCGGCTTTTCCATTTTTTGGCTTGTCCGGATAGGGTAAAGGTGGTTTTCCTTATCCCTTGCCCTTACCTTTGCCCGTCAATTACAAGAGGCGTTTCAAAATTTTATTTTAGCATTCTGGCACTATATACAACTATTATACACGTAATTCTCAAAAATTATTTCATCATCTCGGGCCATTTTTTCCACAGCAGGCTTTTTTATATTAAATGTCTGGTAAGGGTAAGGGAAAAGGTTTTGGTAAGGCCAAGCACAGATCCAAGGAGAAGGACGTTCTCACTGGTATCACCAAGCCAGCTATCCGTCGTTTAGCTCGTAGAGGAGGTGTCAAGCGTATCAGCTCCACCATCTATCCACAAACTCGTGAAGTCTTGAAGGCTTTCCTCGACGTTGTCATCCGTGACTCTCTCATCTACACTGATCACGCTCAACGTAAGACTGTTACTTCCCAGGACGTCGTCTATGCTCTCAAGAGACAAGGCAAGACCATGTATGGTTTCGGAATCTGAGTGAATGTATTCGTAGCTTCTTCTAACGTGCTTAACTATCTATTTATGAATTAATTGAATCGCCAAATATATTTATTTCACTCGTTTGGCGGCGCTCGCCGAAAATTGCGGCCCGAGACCGCGAGGAAAGGAGCCCAAAAGGCCCAGGTGGTTGCCAAAATATTTATATCGAATGAATACCATGCTAAATATATTTATAAACACGTGTGCTCCACTGGTCCGACTGCCTCCCAATTGCTAGCGTCCAGGCTGCGGTCCTGCGCGCAGACAATACACCGCTAAAGTCAGTGTACTATCTGCACGCCGGGTCGCAGTTCCAGCGCAGAGCCCACGGGAACCAGTTCTTCTTCAGAGCTGTCCTGCATCGGTGGAGTGGGTTTCAAATAGAGATAGCCCGGAGAAGATGCCCGGTCATTTTTCTACTCCACCGCCGCGAATGGCCCCGGCAACATGGCACCATCGGCTTTCCGGCTACTTACGCCTGGTCGCGGAGCTCCATTTCCCTGGACTACTTTTTCCCGCCATTTTCGCATTTTTCATTTTTGGCTTGACAGGTGGGGGTAGAGGGCTCTTTACCATTACCTTTGCCTTTACCTTCAGCTGTCAATTACAAGAGGTGTTCCAAAAATATATTTTAGCATTCTGGCACTATATACATCTATTATACACGTAATTATTGAAAATTATTTCATCGTCTCGGGCCATATTTACCCACAGCAGTCTTTTATATGTCAGGTAAGGGTAAAGGCAAGGGCTTCGGTAAAGCTAAACACAGATCTAAGGAAAAGGACGTTCTCACTGGTATCACCAAGCCAGCTATCCGTCGTCTCGCTCGTAGAGGAGGTGTCAAGCGTATCAGCTCCACCATCTATCCACAAACTCGTGAAGTCTTGAAGGCTTTCCTCGACGTTGTCATCCGTGACTCTCTCATCTACACTGATCACGCTCAACGTAAGACTGTTACTTCCCAGGACGTCGTCTATGCTCTCAAGAGACAAGGCAAGACCATGTATGGTTTCGGAATCTGAGTGAATGTATTCGTAGCTTCTTCTAACGTGCTTAACCATCTATTTATGAATTAATTGAATCGTTAAATATATTTATTTCACTCGTTTGGCGGCGCTCGCCGAAAATTGCGAACCGAGACCGCGAGGAAAGGAGCCCAAAAGGCCCAGGTGGTTGCCAAAATATTTATATCGAATGAATACCATGCTAAATATATTTATAAACACGTGTGCTCCACTGGTCCGACTGTCTCCCAATTGCTAGCGTCCAGGCTGCGGTCCTGCGCGCAGACAATACACCGCTAAAGTCAGTGTACTATCTGCACGCCGGGTCGCAGTTCCAGCGCAGAGCCCACGGGAACCAGTTCTTCTTCAGAGCTGTCCTGCATCGGTGGAGTGGGTTTCAAATAGAGATAGCCTGGAGAAGACGCCCGGTAATTTTTCTACTCCACCTGCACGAATGGCCCCGGCAACATGGCACCATAGGCTTTCCGGCTACTTACGCCTGGTCGCGGAGCTCTATTTTCCCCAGCTACTTTTTCCCGCCGTTTTCGGCTTTTCCATTTTTTGGTTGACAGGTGGGGGTAGAGGGCCCTTTACCATTACCTTTACCCTTGCCTTCAGCTGTCAATTACAAGAGGTGTTTCAAAATTTTATTTTAGCATTCTGGCACTACAGTTATGGGAGGTGGAATTGCTTTTTCTTGTTTACTATGTGAGTAATTATATATTAAAATATTTTGCCACTTCTAATGCGGATGACAAATTCCAATAAATAATCTCAAGTTGGAGATTATTCATGAACTACTCATTAACACAAGAGGGCCAAAAATATGATTTCGATCGTATTAGACCATAATCGACTATTCAAAGTCGGTATTTAATATTCCAAAAAGGAAAAATAGAAATTACCACATGCAATAAAAGGACGGCAATGACAAAAATAAACGCGGTAGAAGATGTTTAGGGAAGGTCAACTAATTCACTTAACAAACTTAGGCAGTTCTGAAGCGTTTGTATTCTCTTCATTTCTGGGTCCAACGGATGAATTCATAAAATATTGTACCAATCTGAACTAGTTATATCACTTGTTTAAGATGTCCCTGTGTAATTTCTGCGTTTTAGTCAACAAAACTAATTTATGAAAGATTTTATCTCGAAAATATATGGTAGTTAAGCCTGATTGGAGAAAAGAATAAGAGGATCCAATGATTGGTATACGGACGCAATATGTAATTTATAACTAGTAGCGCAAGCACTGGACCTGCAGAGGACCTCGGTGTTCATCTTCAACTGGGTCAATCTGAACGATTTTAGGTATTTCTTAATCACGAAAAACAATGGAGGACTTTTTCTTTCAATCTCAACCGGGAGCTCAAGATGAAGTATTGGTACTTCGCTTAATTAGAATTATAATTCAGGTAGTTACAGTCGCTTTCATTCTCAATATTCAAATAATGAATGCATTTTTGTTTCTTGAAGAATGGAATCAAGTGGGTTAGTCGGGCCCAGCATTAAATAATATATTGATGCTACTCTAAAACAACAGTTATTTTACTTATGATCTTCCACTTCCATTTCATAATGAGAAATCAATTTTCTTGATTGTTAAATTATACAACGTTAGGTAAAGTTGAAACTTATTATTGAAGTATATACAGAGTTATATACGTTAATTATTGTAGCACAGCTATCCAAGGCTCAACCAGGCCTTGATGTGATTGAAGCACTTTACAAATCAATAGTAAATAGAGTTAATGAGTGTATTGATGAGGAGGGAGAACACACTCATTATTGAGCCGGGCAGTGATATAAGTAAGATTCAAATAATAAACTTCATTCTTCTTCCTAATTCAAAAAAGCATTTCGAGGGCCCACCACTGTATATACATCTATTATACACATAATTCTCAAAAATTATTTCATCATCTCGGGCCATATTTACCCACAGCAGTCTTTTATATGTCAGGTAAAGGTAAAGGCAAGGGCTTCGGTAAAGCTAAGCACAGATCTAAGGAAAAGGACGTCCTCACTGGTATCACCAAGCCAGCTATCCGTCGTCTCGCTCGTAGAGGAGGTGTCAAGCGTATCAGCTCCACCATCTATCCACAAACTCGTGAAGTCTTGAAGGCTTTCCTCGACGTTGTCATCCGTGACTCTCTCATCTACACTGATCACGCTCAACGTAAGACTGTTACTTCCCAGGACGTCGTCTATGCTCTCAAGAGACAAGGCAAGACCATGTATGGTTTCGGAATCTGAGAGAATGTATTCGTAGCTGCTAACGTGTGTAACCATCTATTTATGAATTAATTGAATCGATTAAATATATTTATTTCACTCTCGTTTAGCGGCGCTCGCCGAAATTGCGAACCGGACCGCGAGGAAAGGAGCCCAAAAGGCCCAGGTGGTTGCCAAAATATTTATATCGAATGAATACCATGCTAAATATGTTTATAAGCTTGCATTATTGCTCCACTGGTCCGACTGTCTCCCAATTGCTAGCGTCCAGGCTGCGGTCCTGCGCGCAGACAATACACCGCTAAAGTCAGTGTACTATCTGCACGCCGGGTCGCAGTTCCAGCGCAGAGCCCACGGAAACCAGTTCTTCTTCAGAGCTGTCCTGCATCGGTGGAGTGGGTTTCAAATAGAGATAGCCCGGAGAAGATGCCCGGTCATTTTTCTACTCCACCGCCGCGAATGGCCCCGGCAACATGGCACCATCGGCTTTCCGGCTACTTACGCCTGGTCGCGGAGCTCCATTTCCCTGGACTACTTTTTCCCGCCATTTTCGCATTTTTCATTTTTGGCTTGACAGGTGGGGGTAGAGGGCTCTTTACCATTACCTTTGCCTTTACCTTCAGCTGTCAATTACAAGAGGTGTTCCAAAAATATATTTTAGCATTCTGGCACTATATACATCTATTATACACGTAATTATTGAAAATTATTTCATCGTCTCGGGCCATATTTACCCACAGCAGTCTTTTATATGTCAGGTAAGGGTAAAGGCAAGGGCTTCGGTAAAGCTAAACACAGATCTAAGGAAAAGGACGTTCTCACTGGTATCACCAAGCCAGCTATCCGTCGTCTCGCTCGTAGAGGAGGTGTCAAGCGTATCAGCTCCACCATCTATCCACAAACTCGTGAAGTCTTGAAGGCTTTCCTCGACGTTGTCATCCGTGACTCTCTCATCTACACTGATCACGCTCAACGTAAGACTGTTACTTCCCAGGACGTCGTCTATGCTCTCAAGAGACAAGGCAAGACCATGTATGGTTTCGGAATCTGAGTGAATGTATTCGTAGCTTCTTCTAACGTGCTTAACCATCTATTTATGAATTAATTGAATCGTTAAATATATTTATTTCACTCGTTTGGCGGCGCTCGCCGAAAATTGCGAACCGAGACCGCGAGGAAAGGAGCCCAAAAGGCCCAGGTGGTTGCCAAAATATTTATATCGAATGAATACCATGCTAAATATATTTATAAACACGTGTGCTCCACTGGTCCGACTGTCTCCCAATTGCTAGCGTCCAGGCTGCGGTCCTGCGCGCAGACAATACACCGCTAAAGTCAGTGTACTATCTGCACGCCGGGTCGCAGTTCCAGCGCAGAGCCCACGGGAACCAGTTCTTCTTCAGAGCTGTCCTGCATCGGTGGAGTGGGTTTCAAATAGAGATAGCCCGGAGAAGATGCCCGGTCATTTTTCTACTCCACCGCCGCGAATGGCCCCGGCAACATGGCACCATCGGCTTTCCGGCTACTTACGCCTGGTCGCGGAGCTCCATTTCCCTGGACTACTTTTTCCCGCCATTTTCGCATTTTTCATTTTTGGCTTGACAGGTGGGGGTAGAGGGCTCTTTACCATTACCTTTGCCTTTACCTTCAGCTGTCAATTACAAGAGGTGTTCCAAAAATATATTTTAGCATTCTGGCACTATATACATCTATTATACACGTAATTATTGAAAATTATTTCATCGTCTCGGGCCATATTTACCCACAGCAGTCTTTTATATGTCAGGTAAGGGTAAAGGCAAGGGCTTCGGTAAAGCTAAACACAGATCTAAGGAAAAGGACGTTCTCACTGGTATCACCAAGCCAGCTATCCGTCGTCTCGCTCGTAGAGGAGGTGTCAAGCGTATCAGCTCCACCATCTATCCACAAACTCGTGAAGTCTTGAAGGCTTTCCTCGACGTTGTCATCCGTGACTCTCTCATCTACACTGGTCACGCTCAACGTAAGACTGTTACTTCCCAGGACGTCGTCTATGCTCTCAAGAGACAAGGCAAGACCATGTATGGTTTCGGAATCTGAGTGAATGTATTCGTAGCTTCTTCTAACGTGCTTAACCATCTATTTATGAATTAATTGAATCGTTAAATATATTTATTTCACTCGTTTGGCGGCGCTCGCCGAAAATTGCGAACCGAGACCGCGAGGAAAGGAGCCCAAAAGGCCCAGGTGGTTGCCAAAATATTTATATCGAATGAATACCATGCTAAATATATTTATAAACACGTGTGCTCCACTGGTCCGACTGTCTCCCAATTGCTAGCGTCCAGGCTGCGGTCCTGCGCGCAGACAATACACCGCTAAAGTCAGTGTACTATCTGCACGCCGGGTCGCAGTTCCAGCGCAGAGCCCACGGGAACCAGTTCTTCTTCAGAGCTGTCCTGCATCGGTGGAGTGGGTTTCAAATAGAGATAGCCCGGAGAAGATGCCCGGTCATTTTTCTACTCCACCGCCGCGAATGGCCCCGGCAACATGGCACCATCGGCTTTCCGGCTACTTACGCCTGGTCGCGGAGCTCCATTTCCCTGGACTACTTTTTCCCGCCATTTTCGCATTTTTCATTTTTAAAGAGATATCAAAAGTCAGAGGTACATAGGAAGGGCATTTATCGCCGTTTTGAAATCAAGGAATAAAATAGTGTGATGTATTGTTGAAACAATATGTAAAAGATATATTTTAATATAATATAACTATGATATGTACTAAATTTTAAATTTTAACAAAACACAAATATAATGAATATTTTCTTATTTTCTATATTTCTTTACTATCTTTCATATTTGCTATTACCAGCAGACTTGTCAAGGAATCAAAAGCTATTTATCTATCAATTAATTTGTATATGTCATATATTTCTATAATATTAAATCTGTTAAGATTGATTCATTAATTAAATTAGGCCTATGTGGGTCTTATATACGAGGTCTCATATAGCATTCACCGAACTTAACAAATTCATGAATATAATATTATAATGCTAATAAAATATATTTTAATGAGCGTGCATTTTATTACTAAGTTTAAATTCACAATTGATCACATTCAGATTTGAAATATCTAGACAAGCATATATTTTATAAAAAACCATTCCAGATTAATTCACATGAGTGATTAACTCACATAAGTGAGTTATTTTATATTTATTTATTCTAAATATTATAAATTAAGTTATTAGATTATAAATAATATGACTAACTTAACTATTAACCTTTTAACAATATTTATAAAGTAGTAAAATGAAGAAACTGATTATAGAGTTATACCGTTGCTCTAAAACTTAGGAGCGAACTATCACTGATACGCTAGTTACAAGATTCATACCAGCCATCCAAAAAATAACAAAATATTTTCCGTGGTTTATAATGTTTATTCAAGTGCAAAACTTACTCAGGTTGTCTGAGGAAGAATGATTATCATTGAGATTAGTTAGTGTTTTATTTCGTATACAAAAATAATAAAATGACGTAGAATTGCAAGATAACACACCAAATTATCTTAATTCATGTCCCAATTCATGTCCCAATAGTATTTTACATTAAATGAATCGATTGATAGCAGAATGATTGATTTCTTCATGGCAATTAAATTTATATTAAAACAAAAATATATTAGTGCCCACTTCATATGAAAAAAGATTCAAAATGTAATAAAGACACACTAATTAATATTTCTTTGCTAGCAACCTACATTATAACAGGAGCGCTAGCTCCAATTATACTAGAATACATTAAAAAATAGGGTGGAGCTAATGGGAAAACATTCCTATATGCAATGCCAAATTCATTAGCAATGGCGGCTGTGCTACTTGTTCCTCAAAAAGAGTCTAAAATCTAGTACATCAAGAATTTTTATTGGTAAACAATTGTAATGACATTAATTGATGTTGTTGGAACAACATTAACGTTGTTAGGTTAAATTCTTTGTGGATCTGGCGTTTATATAATTATATACTCCTCTTTGACAGTTTGGTCGGCTCTGGGTTCAAGATTTTCCATGAAAAAACACTTCACTCTGTGGTAAGTTATTGGAATAATTATTGTTACAGCCGGATTGGGCATATCTGGTATCGCATCTTTCAACGATGGTTCTAACGTAATTATTGGTATCGTAATTACTCTTGTCGGAACAATATTCCATTCATGTGTCTACTGGCTAAACGAATTCTTTAATTTTAAATACAAACTTCATATGCAAATTATGTGTGGTTATACTGGTGTATTTGGTGTTGCCTTGTATATGGTGTATTAATGCGCTTACACAATTCCACACTGGAAATAGCTAGTCATAGATGAAATAGCTACTAATAATGGTGTTGTTTGGTAAATTTGTCTCCTCTACGCAGCTTTGTTTTTAGTTGATCTTTTCCATATGTTTGCACAGTATACAGTTGTCCCACGTGTTGGTTCGGTTTCCACAGGTGTTGGAAAATCAATTTCTTCTCTTTCTGTATTTGTTTTTAGCCACGTTTTGTTTTGTTCAGTTAAAAAATCACAGTGTATAGATTTTTGGAAAGCACTTAGTTTAATAGTTGTTCTTTGTGGCGTTATGACCTACACAATTGCTGTGGTAATTAAAAATAGGAAATCGATATAAAAAGCTAAATTTATTGAGTTAACTAGTATGCGTACCGAATAAGTGTAAGAAATGGGTGAACTTAATCAAGGAAATCACATGGATGTTTATGAATAAGAAGAAACTGTCCACCTACGCAAAGGATCAGAAAGCCATCTTCGCGGTGATTCTGACAACAACGATTCTGATAACTGATAGAATTCTTTAAATATTAATTAATTTCAATATATAATACATTATTTAATACATTTGCTTGTATTTTCTATTACTTAAATGATTTACATGGATTCGATGTTTCTAATTAACAATTGATAAATATATTGATGATATTGATTATATAAAAATATACAATTTTTAATGAGAATATATTTGACTGGTCAACAGTACAAATTGACTTAGCAGTTTACAAACAGTTGTTAACACAATTAATAATATTCAAGCACTATTTCGACGTTGCATATGGATTTTAATACATTCAAAAGTTAATCACACCACTTCATCCTTTCAACCAAAATGACTGATATGAAAAACGCTAACTTCCCAACCGACGGCGAAGGTCGTACCTACCACTTGTACTTGAAGCATGGCGAAACTGCTTCCCGTGTCATCACCGTTGGTGATGTCCCACGTGCCGTTGTTTTCGCTCAAACTCCCGGATTCGAAGTCAAGTTCGTCCGTGTTGCCCCACGTTTATTCACAACAATCACTGGTTTGTACAAGGGTACTCCAGTCACCATCATCACCTCTTTGATGGGTATTCCAAACATGGACTTCACCATCCGTGAACTCAGATACGTCTGC
The DNA here is from genome assembly GCA_963988835.1 of Hexamita inflata. NCBI lineage: Eukaryota > Fornicata > Diplomonadida > Hexamitidae > Hexamita > Hexamita inflata. Next base: position 124,204 of record CAXDID010000928.1, on the reverse strand, counting down.
CAAGGCCCAATGGCCGTCGTTCGTGTCGGTACATGCGGCTCCCCAGCTGACACCAAGGTCGGTGAGGTTACCGTCCCAACCAAGTTCCACACCGTTTTGAGACTTCCAGACGGCTTCGGCCCTGGCGCTGAAAACGCAACCGTTGAACAACAATACTACATCTCCAAGACCATGCACGGTGACGACGACTTGATCAAGTTGCTCCAAGAAAAGTGCAAGGAACACTGCGGAACCGCCTATGACGGCCACCACGTTTCATGCTGCTCTTTCTACTCCAGTCAAGGCAGAACTGATCCAAACTTCAACGACAAGAACGAACACTTCATCGACTACATGTGCGAGAAGCTCCCAGGTCTCGTCAGCATTGAAATGGAAAGCTCCCACCTCGTCGACATGGCCGTGAACTGCAACCAAAAGATCCACGCCTCTGCCGCCCACATCATCCTCGCCCAACGCAGATCCCTCGACTTCCTCACCAACGAGCAAAAGCACAAAGTTGAAAGAGAAATCGGCTTGGCCGCTCTCGAAGCCGTCACGCAATTCGTCATCCCAGGCGAAAACGAACCAAAGGACGGTGTCTGGAACCACAAGGGCGAAGTCCTCGGTGACTATGACTAAATCAAGAAGCACTTCGAGTGAGGGGTACTTATTAATTTTATTAAGTATATAATCTATGATAACTTACTAAATATATATTAACCATATAATATGTTAAGAATAGTATTTGGTTTAGCTATCAAATACTATTTACTAACTAATAAGCTTAAATATCTGGAACATTGGTGAGTTGAAAATGTAAATAATAAAAATATTCAAAAATATTGAAACACACTTCACATTTAACACTTCTAATGTTAAATCAAAACTATTTTGAATCAAATTCAAATGGATTTCGATTTTTTACAAGCGTTCTTTAGCTTCTTATCATCTAATTGAAAACAGAAGGATTGATAGGTGGTCCGCAAACTTATGAAGATCTTATGAAATAGAAGCGCAAGTGTGTATTGTGTCAGATTGTCTTTCCTAATTTTAATGCGTATCATTATCATTTTTATGAACAGTACTCAAAAGAAATTCGTAAATAATAAATGAGAAATGTTTTTCACCAAATATACAATCAAAAATTAGAGTCTAACTTTTACTACAAAATGGTTGAATTGAGGGCAGAAATATGTTAAATATGCTTTTATCCAATTAAAACAAGGCGAGAATTAATATAACACTTAAATGACAAATGTTGTTGTAAAATTTTAGATAAACAAAAATCATCAAAATCATCAGGTAAACAGTAATGTATCCACTAACATTTTTGTGTTTATAATAACACAAATGATCCAGAACTTCAAGATTTTGATGACACTTAAAAGTTAGCTTTATTAACGGACTCACGATTACTTTAATAATGCAGAATAGATAGATTGATTGCTGTTTATGAAGAAATCAAAAATTATAATTAAATAAACGAAACTCCAGAATCAATTTAAGATTATATTAATTTAAAAAGATGGCTAGAATGGGAAATTTAAATAGAATATTATGATTTATCAATATGTTCATAAATCATGAAAACTAAAACGTAAAAGTTTTTATATGCATATAAAGGATCAAATTTACAAGCATCAGTTTTTGAAGTTTTGCAATACACTATGCGACAATAACAAAGATTTAAAGATAGATAAATAATTCTAGAGAATGCTGATTTACAAAATTAATTACATCCAGTAAGCATTTTTTTATTTAGTGACGAAAAACGCCTTCAACTTATCAATTAAGAGAAAGTTAAATGTGCAATAATCTTAGCATATTTAGAAAATAAAGTTTAATTGATTAAATAATAACTTGATAAAAAATTTTAAGTTGAAATATAAAAAGTTGTTTACACACTAGAAAGTCCATTAGTAGCAATCTGGGATATGTATAATATTGACAACACCTTCAATAGTTTACTTTCAATAAAACGTAGGTGTTAAAAACCATATTTGTGGGGAAAAGATAGTTTTTATGTTCAAATTAATACTGAAATATAATAATCATTGACTTAAATCAGTGTATTAAGAAAAAACGAGTGTGAAAAGTATATTTAAAGTGTAAGTCCCACAAATTTATCACATCAAGATAAAATTTTATTTTCAAATGAAGTTATAAATTAATTCGGCTTGAAACAGGAGTTTAAAACTAAACTCTCATTACCTATTTAATAAATAATTGGTCCACTTGTTGTGGACTTCAGTATCACTGGAATAATCCCTGATTCTATTAAAAATGAGATAACTACCGCGTAAGAGAGAAAACAATATGAATAAACAACAATGCCAACAGAATACAAATATATGCAAACAAATGAACTATATAGAATCAAGTACGAAATATATTATGAACTGCTTGAAAATCAATAGATAGATAACAATATATAATGAAAATGAGTGAATAAATAATATTTAATATTTTAACCGCATTTGCTATTTATGCAATGATGGGCGAATCAGTTTTGAAAGATACCTACCTAAATACACATGAATTGGCTATTTAATCGTCTTTATTTATATTTTATGATTGAATTCAAACATAAACATTTTTAATGACGTTTATTTATTCGATGAATGTAAATGACTTATGTTGGAGTGAAAACATATTATATGTATCGCACTGCTATACTATTATCATACATTTCCACTCCAAATGTACAAGTTCTAGGTCTTCGTGCCAGCAACGCACAAGGAGGAGCTGAAATCAGCAATTTTCGCGGCTGGTGGCGGGAAACTCGGCGCCTACGACAGTTGCTGCTTTGAAACGCGCGGGACGGGTCAGTTTCGGCCGTTGAGTTCTGCGAATCCGTTCATCGGAGAGGTGAATAAAATCGAGTTCGTGGACGAAGTCAAAATTGAAATGGTCGTTCTCAAAGAATATTTGAAGGACGTGATCGAGGCGATGAAGAAAACGCACCCGTACGAAGAACCGGCTTATCAATACTGGATTGTTAACTAGTGAAAGGAACAAGTGAAGATAGTTAATGTTTGTCAATTGAATAAATTCTAAACAAAACTTAGATGTTTGTTGATTATTTTATTATTTTTAACAGAAAAATATTAATAGAAAAATATAATCAGTTAGTTATCTAAATATCCGCAACAACTATGTTTACAATAATATTATTTGCGATCCGAATCCACATTGAATATTATTGAATTTATGATGAAAATAGTATTGTGATAAATGTGTATTGTGATAAACGTAGTTGTGATAAAATAACGAGAATTGAAAATTTAATTGTGAAGTATGACTATTTACTCCAGAGATACTCTTAGTAACACACGAAATCATTTTTATATCTCATGTTGGACTTATTATAACACTGTCCCACTATTATTACAAAAAGATGTTATAGTATATTATTAATATAATAATATCATCTGACAGATATTATCTAGTACTTATGTATATGTATGTTTACACGAAGTAACAGTAAAACTGAATCCCTTGAATAAATTACTTGTCTTCATTTATAAGATAAAATTTGCTACGCATAATTAGCGATATGATAAGATTGTTAATATTATACCACTCCGCAACCAATATGTTTGCTACAAAAGATACTATAACATCAATATCATTCAATTAAGATTCATCATGTTTCATAGCAGGTCGTGTTGATGGATTTTCAATTTATCATACCGATCCCTTTAGAGAATTATATCGTCGTACATTTTAAGACGGATTTGGAGTTAAAGTGTGTTCAATGCTTTATAGGACATCACTCATAGCCTTTTCTGGAGATACAACAGAAAATTTGAAGAAATATGTTCAGCAATGTGCCACATATTAGGCTTAAAATGCTAAGACGGATGCTCCAAAGTCAAAGTTCTAACACCTTCATTCTCCTGCGTTCGTTCCATTCGATGCACAAGAGAATTAGTTCTAGCCAAATGTGGTTTATATCTACGACGATGCAGTGGGTAAGATTTTAGGCAGACTCAGATTTAGATCTGAAGTATTTTCAATTAAGATGAGGAAGGATTGTATCTGTGTTTCACTAGCTAATTAAATCTATGTACACTCTCTTTCCGATTTAACCTTGTTGGACGTGATAAACACAGCTGATTTTGCTCCCCCATTCGGTCTATCGACAACTGAAGACGATTTCATCGTTGCGTATGTTGCACCTGGTATGCCAGGTCGTGTAGGCCTCAATTTCTATTTATTCTCAGATTCAGATTAGTAGGAGAACGAAATCGTGAGAAGGTACATTGATGTGCACAAATCGAACATCACAGCACTATCACTCTCTGAAAACGGATAAATCCTTGTCACTGGTTCTGAACAAGGAAAATAAATCAGAGTCTTCCAAACTGTAACTCAAACACCAATTTGCTGTTGGAAACGCGGAAACGATCCAGCAGTTATCACTGGAATCAGTTTGAATAAAAATCTTGATTTCGCCGTAGTGTGTTCCACCAAGGGTACTGTACATGTCTTCGAGATTCCACAATTCTAAGAGTACTAGTTGAAACGTGTTAGAGATATGCTTGAAGGAGAAGATGTAAAAACTAGAGAGTACAGAGCATTTTGCAAATTCAAAATCACTGAATCCAATCTTCAAACATGTGCAGCATTCTCACAAAACCTCAATACATTTGTTATTTTAACAGAAGCTAACGAGTATTGGAAAGTAGCTTACGCAGGTGAAAGAGGAGCAGACCCAAGCCTCAGAGCCAAATGGATGCTTATTTGAGATGATTTCGTTACTTGTCTTATAATTTTCCTGTAATGTATACCTATACAGTGTATTTTAAAGCATATTAACTGTAATTTTAGTATATTAGTATGTTTAGTTTAATAATAATGGGTGTATCAACATTTGTATAATATTTGCGCTTAAAAAATGTAAATTTACTATACAATATTTAGCCAAATACCTTTAAACTAAGTACTATTATAATATAAAAATATTATTAACACTCCAATGAACGAAGATTATATAAATACAGATGATTTGCTTTTAGTGGAACCTTCACCACTTAATGAAAGAACCAAAAGAAAATGCGAGTTTTTAGATATATCTAAGTCTTCGCTTAGTAATTACAAATTTATAGAACGATTTTAGAATCTCACGTAGCTTATTGCCAGATAATGTAAATTAACAACATTCAATCAAATTCCGATTAATATACTTAAGAATTTACAGATTCTAGATGTTTAAGATAATTATATTTAAACTTTAAGAGATCTTCCAAAACAATTAATATTATAAAACTTATATTTGTAAAGCAACCCGATTAAATATGATCAAGAACTGATGCTTTTTTCAGCTTTACCAGAGATACAAATAATTGATATTGAAAAAACAAAAATAAATTCAGCGAAATTGCTTACATAAATTTTAAAGAACAATTTTTAGAACTTTAGTATTTAAGAAGGAGTAGATGTTCAAAAAGTTCATTTTGAATTAAAATTATCAGGTAAAACACTCAAGAATATTAAAATTGGAGCGAGAATAGCTAGCCAGAATATGACGATTCCAAACGGAATTGTTCAACTTCATGTCTATCAATTGAGCAAAACACGACTAAGCGAACTAATTAGAGCCGATATGCATATTAGACTAATTCTTGGACAGTATACAGAACTTGACATAGGGTCTGTTGATGATCTATACTCAATACTTGTAGTAGGAATAGAATATAGTTAACAATTAGTCCTATAATACTACAATTTTGTTAATGAAAAGATTTAATTCAAAGAAGTAATCAATCTGATGGAGTAAAAATCAAATATTTTGCTTAGAGCCTCCCAAATAATAGATAAATCGCTTATAAGTTCGTAATATGGATAATAAAGCCCAAATACTACAAATATAACAAATTTAGAATCAACTGCAGCGTTTTCTTAAAAAATGTACAAATTAAGTCAGCCACAAATAAATACTTGGATGAAAGTGATTCCGAGTGTCAACATATAAAAATCCACGTATTTCGTAAGCACACTTGGTTATTCTCAAATAATAAACTCAGTTACTGAGTATTATCAAATTAATTACAAACAAGCCAAATAGCAGTTCTTAAATTCATTAGATTCACTAATTATATAAGAAATGGATAACACAGCACAATTCACTATTAATAACACTTCATTTGATATCTAGTTGACCAGGAAAGCTTTGAATAACTATTATTTAACTGAATCGTACCGGTTAATATTTTGCCGTGTGGAAACTGACACTGGTTTTCATTCTTTGGTCTAAATGCCTTTTATGGACAACGATCCGAAGGCCATTTTGAAAGTTAACCCAGGCAGGTTAACCATTGAATTCCTTGGCGAGTTCGAGGGTCCATTGAGGTATTTGTTCTTCCAGGACAATCAGTTAATTTTGGAAACCCCAAGCTGCCATTTGGACATAGAAAAGCTTGATAGATAATCTGGCTTGTTTTGCGGTGTCGTCATCGGCAAAGAGGAGGTTAAAACCGACTCCATTTACATCAAAAAATACCCTCAATTCCACACAGACATGAAGCTCAATTCATCACAAATCCTCCTCAACTCCTCCGTCATTGAACCAAAACAGCCCCTTAACCAAACAAACCTCTCTAATTCGCTCACTCAACAACAACTGAACACCAATAGCCAAATTCAGAACGTTTAGCCGTCACCAGAGCCCAAACCAGTTTAATAACCGGTTCAAATTGTTCAAAAAGAACCAGAACCAATTATTTCTGAGCCGAAAGAGAAATTAATTGAACCGGATTCGGCTCAACCTTCACAAAACGAGCACGATTCCGAACCGGAAGAGGAGGAATATCTTTCGCCAAAGGAGCTCAAGCAGAGGCAGGCGGAGGAGAAAAAGATGCAAAAAATGCGCGAAGCGGAGCAGAAGAAGGAAGAAAAGAGGCTCAAAGCCGAAGAAAAGAAGAAAAACAAAGGAAAGTGAGCTCAAATGGTATAATATGGTGCATAATTGGAATTTGATAATGTTTTCAATAATTCATGATATTTAGTTTCAGCGCATTTTACGCAAAATATTTAATATAAAGTAGCATATCACTAGATTCATTACAACAGCTGTTCCACGTCTACCAATACCCTTCGTGTGTGATCCTTCACAAAAGACGCATACACACGATCAATATCGCCACCGCGCAAAGTGCTTTTCCGCAAAATCGGAGTTACGCTGTACGCCAATTCCTTTGTGCACTGGTTTCGCATCTTGTGATACTTTGTTGGTGTTATTTGCTATGGAGACTCCATAGATGTATCTAATTCAAGTTAAGTCATATTCCGCCAGTGGGAGTGAAAATGTTGAAGTCGATAATATAAATAATATCACCTAAACACGTATTTTAGTTAACATAATCTACCATATATCTTTTTTGCAGATTGACTTTGATTATAAGATGTAGATAATTGTTATCTACATACCAAACATTTACCTTATAAAAGATGGTCATAAAATAGTGTGTTGTTATTATTTGTAAATATTATTAAAAAATAAATATAAAATGACTCACTGTAACCTAATCATCAATAAAAATGAATATATAATATTATTAACATCATGTTTTAATATTTTAATCTCAAAAACAAACTCTGTTAGCTTGGAATTAGATGGATTTAGTTTAATAGAAATGATGAACAGAAAGACAGAATTTCTGTGCCATAAAAAGGGAATCGCTAATTAATGACTGAATCAGTTATTTTAGCTTTTTATTAGCTATTTTAGTAACAAAAATAACTTCCGAGGTCTATTAGTTCAAGTATCAAACTGAGATGAAGATGGAATGATTGAATTGAGCCTTAGTACTGATGATACGGTTACAGTTAAGTGAGTCATTTATAATTCAGTTATATTATTAGATACTTAGTATAGATGTAATTTACGGTGTGATGTCTTCTTCTTATTAGATACTTCTATCACGATCATCTTCTATATATATAATCAAAATTACAAAAACAAATGTTATATTTATTCAATATTAGACTAGTATAATCATATCATATTTCACTTCCGCAAAATGTCAAGGCCATCAACTTAAACATCGCATAGACGTTTAACCACAGCTGAAGCTCCTTATTTACTTTAACTATAATATGAAACAGATAAAATTAACGAAAATGCGAATAATTCTTAAGTTATAATGATTATTCCATTCATTTAATCGGATTCCTAAAATAAGAGTCCTAAAATATTTACGAAGACCTAAAGAGTAACAAAAATAAATAAACGTTAAGTTACAAACAACTAATAAGTACGAGATTTAGTAGATGAGAGTGTTTAAACGAATATAACAAATCTTGCAACTCAACAAGTATAAAATATAAGAGTAGTGAAACAAAAAGCTGTTGTAAAACCATTGCAATAATTTAAGCCAAAATTAATGATTAAAAATTACTCACCACTTTCAGAATATAGTTTACATGATTACTAACGTAAAATCGATAAAATTTTACACGAAAATGATAAAATAGAGTATGCGAAATTGGTTTTATAGAGTATTAAACAAATGGATCTATGAAAAAGCCTCAAAACTCACCTAAATTACTGAAAATCTATAATAAATGTTAGTATATGTGATATGTTTTATATTTGAACTCGATTTAAGATGATTTTTCATTATTCTTTTATTATATCATTAATTAGTTTTTTAAAGTTAATTTTGTCGTCTTTTATTAGGTCTGTAACAATATTATAATCAAATATATCTTCATCGGGGCCATAGTTTGTAACTTTTAATTATGGTTATTCTTTGCGTTATCTTACTTTTGATTTGATCATTCGACTTTCTGTTCTTGGAGGGACAATTTTGTTCCCTTAATATCGAGGGGATATACATTTTAGTTGTGTTGGGACATTTTTGGTTGTTGATTTGCAGCTCGGATGATTTTTGCGATTTGCAATCATTTGGCGCGGAAATACATATTTTACGTTACATAACAAGTTTAAAGCAAAATTTGAAGGTGTTTTCTAAAAATTTAATTTGTTTGATTAAATGTTATCAAGAATGTTGATAATGCATCAATAGATAACATTATATGTTGTTCATCTTTCCTTCTCTAATATGAATCCAGTAATTTTAGTTCCAGGCTTGTTCGGTTCAAGGTTGGAGGCAGTAAGCCGGAAAAATCCGAGTGATAAGAAATTGGTTTGGTTTCCATCGTTGAAAACGATGAATGAGGACATGGTGTATTATTTGTGGGGGAAGTACATTTCAGCTCGTGAGGAGTTTGTGTCATTTTGCGACGACGAGTATGCGATTCAGCCAGTCTTGGGTGTTGACGGCTGCCTGACTCTGACTGATTTGTACAAGGTCCCTATTGTTGGCAAGAAGGCCTGTTATTTCTACGACATGCACAAAATGCTGGTTAAATCCGGTAGACAGGTGACCGCATTCACTTACGACTGGCGTCAGGACCCCACTGGTTCTTTTATCCAGTCCAAATTCCGCGAATTCATAATTTAGCAGCGTTAAGTATTCAAAACGACTAAATTCGATTTGGTTTGCCACTCCATGGGCGGACAGGTGATTAATCAGTTCATGGCTCAAAATCCTGACGCCGATTAGTTCATAAATAAACTGATCATACTCGGGACACCATTTAACGGTGCAAACGGGAGAGCCCTGAACTACTTCAACATTGAGAACTTAAGGGACCTTAAAACGAGCGATTTCGTTTTCAGGGGATTCGCGGGCGCGAGCAATTACGCCTTCACCCCTCATAAACGCGTCGATATAACGATCTAAACTGGAAAACGGAACTATGGAGTGAAAAAATGCTCAAAAGTGAAAGAAACAACTAAAACGCACTAGTTGATCATTAAACAGCTGCCTGAAGATAGTCTGTTGATTGAGATATTCAAGCACGCGAAAACGCTCGAGGACGCGTTTGAAATGATAAAATAGTTATTTAAACAAAGGGAAGAAAAAATATACACATTCGAGAACCTGGACGAATACTTTGAACTAATCAACGACTCAGTGCTCGCACCGCTGTTTTCATTCGACTCGGACCTAAACAGACAAATTCAAAGCAGACTCGCACAAAAAGTTGATATCGGATCCATAAAAGCACTCGTACTGAGCGGAACGGGAAAGAAAATGCTAAACTTTAAACTTGAAGAAGGAATCGGAGACAAAACAGTACTGCTAGAATCAGCACAAGCATACACATTCGACGCTCAATATGACCAAATAGAAGCCACACACATGGAAATGGTCGGAGAAAAAGTCTTCAAAAAACTTCTCGATTTTATCAAGTGATTTACAATTTATTCGAATATTGTCTCGATTATGTTCCAAGTCTTCAATTATCGAGCCAGTAATTATCAAGATCATAGTTTAATATTATATAGAATTCCGGCAGATTCCCAAAGATAGCTTTTATAAGTACTTTAATATCTTCAAAATAATGCTTAAATTTATTGCGATTTAATTTATATATACTGGTTTAGCTCTACATTCTATATTAGTAATATATTTTGGCCTGGTTTTATATTTACTATAATTTAAATAGATAAAAGTATTTACGTTAAATCTTTAAACACTATATTTAATTATAATCGTAAATTACTATTTTCATTTTTTCACTCATGTTAAGAAGTAAACTATGGTGGTGGAGCAAAAGTTGGTGGATGAGCTGGTTAAAACATTCCACTTTCATTGTTAGCTACTATTAATTCGGCATTTTACTTAGATTTTTTGCCTCTCTTTTTGTGTCCAGCTTCTTTTTTGAACTCGAACTTGAACTTGTACTTCTTGCTCATCTTCTTTTCGTAGTTGTAGTATCTGTTGTAGTTGTAGCCGAAGGCCATGCACATTGGGCCGAAGAACATGAACAAGAAGGAAAGGTAGCAGGCGAAGGAGAAGGCGTCGAACCAGCCGAAAGCAGCGCCAACGGAGTCGGACATCAATTGTGGGACCATGCCGAATATGGCGGAGTTAATGGGCGAGGCCTCGCCACATATCAGGGTCAACGCCTCGTCGACTATGGTCATCACGAAGCTCTTTATCTTGGTGAGGATGCCGACGTCCGCGAAGGCTTTGAAGAACAGGTTGTAGGTGTTGGAGGGCAGATCGATAAGGGTTTGCACCACGTTCAAGAAGAGAGATTTGACCACGTTTACCAAGTCGGTAGAGAAGCTGCTGAGGAAAGACGCGGGGGACAGCGGGGTGGCAGACGCGACAACTGGACTTGCGCCGCATGCAGTGGTTACAGCAGATGCGGGGGTCGTGATGAGTTCGGTGGTACCGATGATTCCGTTGAACGTGACGAGGCTGGTTTTGAGGGTTCTGATGCTGAACACAGCGCTCGCTAAACCGGCGGCGTTGGAGGTTGCGACTCCCAAAGCTGGCGAGGCGCTTTCGAGAGACTTGGCGGCGGTGATTAACTGGTTAATGTACACGCAGTGGTAGTAGTATATTGAGCCTATTCCTTAGTACGTTATGAAAGCGGCTATCGCGTCAGTTTACGCCTGTCCAGTCAAAGTATTAATATCAACAGTTGGTCTGGCCACAGCAGTGGTCATGACTTTACGCTCTATTAAGTTGTTTTAGAATTGAGCTGGTACATTGATCAGATTTGCATATGGATAATCGTTTATGGGGTCAACGCCTTCGGAATTAGATCTATCTGTGTCGGTTGGGCAAGCGCTGTATCTGGTTTCGAAAGCAGACAACGTTTCTGCGTTTACGGCCTGGGCTGAAATGGTAGTCAAGTAAGTTGAAATGGATGGAAGCGCGGTATCGGTTCCGGCAGCGAACAATTTGTTGAGAACGAAGTCAGAGGCCGCGGTGCTGGTGGCGGCTAAAGTGGCTTGGTTGCCAAGAGTTGTCTGAAGAGCGCTGTTATCGGCCAAGAGTTCCAACCAGAGGCTGATGAACACGGACTCGAAGATTTCGACAGCCAACGAAGAGGTCGGGGTTACTGGAGACGGAGGAGTCGGATTTGACACGCTTCCGCCTTGAGCAGAATCGAATGCAGATTTGTAGGCGGTGGAGAGAGTGCCGAAATACACATACGGTGATACGTCAGCTCTGGCTCCGTCTGGGATAATGTTGGCTCCGCAGTACGCCTGTTGAAGCAGATCAGAGAGGCCGTTGGTGATGCCAGCAAGCGAGGTGTCGATATCGAATCCGGCGAGGTCCTTGATTTTCAGTTTCAGATCTGCAGATGTATACGCGCCGATCTTCGTGCTGAGCGCCGTGCTGTTCAGGACCACCTTGATGATATCAAAGTTGTCGTTTAGAACCAAACCCAACGCCGAGTTGATGGTGTCATGGAGGAATTCTTGCATGGTCTTCGAGCCGACCTTGAGCATGTTCATAATGCCGAGCTGGTCGCGGCTGAACATCTTAGCGAGGTCACTATTGGCCAGGCTGATGTTCAAGTTGATCGTTTGCAGCTGGGTGGTGGCCCAGTTAATTACGTTGTTCATAATTTCGCCGACAGAAGATACGCCGAGCAGATCCAACATGGACAGCATCATTCCGGTAGCTGGGGTTTGGGCTACTGGAGCCATTAGCTGGTTGATGGTGGTGTTGACGCTGATGGACGAAAGAAGAGCGGACATGGAAGACATGTCCAAATTCAGTGCGGCGGGAGTCATGGTAAATTGAGTCATCGTTGGTAAGGTGAAACTGGCAGTTGGGTTGATTATGCTTTGTTCCTGTCCAAGTTTCAGGGCCGCGTCGACCATGTTGGTTGCATCGGATCTGAGGGAGTTCGTGATTGGAGTCAAAATGCCAGAGGTTACCAAGCTGAGCATCATCAAGAGAATGCCCAGGATCGTGATGGCGCAGTTGCAGAACGGGCAGCAGCAAATCGAGCATGTGGAGCAGCAGGTCTTCTTGCATCCCATGCACAAGGCGGTGATGATGAGGATCAAGAAGGGCACCACCAAGCAAATCGAATAGACTATTGGAATCGGCTTCTTGAGGAGAGTCTCCAACGAGTCGGTCTTGAACGAGCTCAAAATTGGAATAGTTCCGAAATTGTCCGTTAAACTTGTCACGTTTATCTTTCCACACCAAATGTAGGGGCAAGCGGCGGACTTTGGAGTTCCGAGTTGAGCGGAGAGCTCAGTGAAAGAGATGGTCTTCAAGACGAGCATTGTATTGAAGTACTCAGAATCGTACACCTTTTGCAGCAGGTCGGCTATTTGATCTACGAACCCAGTGATTGGATTCTTGACCATATCAAACAAAGTGTCTACAGTATAGCCAGCAGCAGTGAGTAAACTTGGTGTACCGGCTTTTGGATTTCCAGAAACATCTCTAGGTATCAATATATCAATAAATGGCACAATTGTGCTCATTGAACCAAGGAAATCGGTTGCGATTTGGTTAGAAAATTTCCATTTACTTAAAGTAACACCTTCCATCAGGAGATCTAAGATATTTTTGGTAGGACCTGCAGGTAATGGGATATCTGGGATATCTGGAATTGCTCCGAATTACGCTGAAAGAGATCCTGGGACAGTGGTGGTTCTCAGAGAAGTGACCGTCGCGTTCATGCCGTCCATGGTGGTTTTCAAGTTGTGGAAGCCGTTTAGCAAATTGTTGATGGCGGTTTGGCCGTCAGTCACGTATTAGAAAGTTCCAGTGGTCGGATAGAACAGTATTTTGCCTAGCCAGTCCACCAACTTGCCGTCCAAAATCGAAACGTTTCCTTTCAAGTTGTCTAGACTGTGCATGAGCTTCGCGTCGGTTCTGAAAGCGGCGAGGGTAGCTGGGAAGGTGGTTTCGTTTTTGATCAACTCAGAAACGACAGTTGTGTTGGTTCCATAAAGCGCGTTAAGGGTGTCATCCGCGACGCCAGCGATGCTTTCCAACAGCGTTGTCACCACTGTCACCTGCTCGTTAGCCACCTTCGTAAAGGCGTTGGGCATGCCGCCGAAAAACGAAATGCCGGAGATTACGAAGATGATCGACAGAATATAAATAATAGCAGACAGCAACCAGGCCAACCAGCACCACTTAGCGCACTTGGCCTTTTTGACTACTTTGTCGTGGAGAGGCTTCTGGCGTTCAAGTTCTTGCACCACTTGAAGGCGTTCTTCTTGGGATATCTGGGTGGAGTCGGCCACTATGCTGGAAGGAAGGGCGCCCTTGGCGTCGATGCCGTACTTGATTAATATCTTGTGAGATTCTTTTTGGAGCTTCTTGTTTCTCTTTCTATATCTGGAAGCGGCGCTGCAGCAGCAGGCACCAGAGCAAACGAAGATGCAGAGAAGACAGCCAAGGACGGCTCCTACAAAGGGGAGGAATGCGAACAGAATCAGGGGATTCGCATATGGTACTTTCATGTACGCCTTGTAGTCAGTGGGAGTTCCAATGATGGACTCCACATCGTTTATCATAGCCAGAAAGTCTACGTTTTACACACCAAGCCAAAGAGGATTGATCATAATTTTATCTGAAGTGGGGTTAAAATGCAATACGGTATAATATCGTATAATAGGGTGGTTGTTTGAAAATCTGCAAAAATCTGTTTGAATCTCGAGCTACTAAACAGTACAAATGTTTAATAAGAATTAAACAGGGTACTCCGTACTGTTTCCAAGCGCATTTGTTGTTTAATTCATAACATGTTTAAATACATGTAATTCGATTCAGTTTAAATATGACAATTCGGAGTTTGGAATTATCTCACAACGCGACGATATTTTTGTAAAGAGAAGAAATGTTGATTCTCGAGCTAACTTAGTACTTCCGCGAGCATAATACACCATAGAATCGCGAAGTGAACGAAGTGTTGGCATGACACCGCTGCTATCTTACCAGCGCTAATCCATTCGTGTCGTCCCGAAAATCCATGCTCAAGCCAAGTTGATAAAGCGAGAATGAATCAAAAGTACTGAGCGTCGGGATTATTGGTTTGTTGAGTGATATTGTTTGTTACTAAGTTGATCGAACGTATTTGTATAATATAACAGCTCATCCAACTTCACCGCTGCAAATATCAAAGCCCGGTCTACCGTTTCATCTTCTCAACATAATAAAGCAAAATAATTTTATCAATAGACTATATCATAAGCTCAATATTATATTTCCGAACTTGGTTCACATTTCATCTTTAAAGTCATCGGCCTCTGGGCCTCGCTTATCAGACTGGCCCTTGCTCGCAGACTGGCACTAAAACAGGTACCACTTGATGTCCGAACGCAGCTTGGCCGTCAGCACGTGCTTTCCGATGAGCTCGTTGCAGACCATGCGGTTTTTCCATTTCCCGAAAGTCTCGCACGTGTCGTACGTGACGGACTTCACGTCTTCGTCGAGCAGTTCGATGACTTTCGCCGCCGTTGGCTCTGGGAGCAGCTTCTTGATTTGGTTCACGGCGTACACGTAGCTTCTGGCCCATCTGATCGCCGAGTCGTAGTCCGCGGTCATCTTTTCCTTCATGGAGGTCATTTCTTCTTTTTCGTAGTATTTGTACGCGAATTCTTCGGCGCCGAAGTAGGACTCCACCCGCGCGAACACGAGGCACGCGTGCAGGAAGTCTGCGTTGTAGTTTACTTTCAGGGACTGGTTGAGGTCTATTTTGGCGATCGCGTCCAGGTACATCTCCGTTCTGAACAGCTTCGCGCGCAGGCCGATGTTTATTTCCTTTTCCAGGGTCTTGTTGAGCAGCATGGGCTGCACGAGCCTGCCCACGTGCATCTGGTTGTTTTCGGACTCCTCCGAGTCCACCCAGCGCTTCTCCATGACCATGGTCGTTTCCTTTAATTGAACGATGTCAACGCTCTCGCTCTCAATCAGTTTCACCATTTGGGCGAGGACTTCCTCTGAGAAAATCTCCTCGTCCGCGTTCAAGTTGAAAAGGTACTGCCCTTGTGCTGCGCAAACGCTCATTGATTGGGGTGATTCCAACTTTTAATATGGATTTAACATGTATAAAACGGATAACTCAATCATTTCTATTCAAAACTATTGTTTATTTTATGAAATCGTTTATTTATATGTTAACTTCATCCCCAATCTTTACCTAGGTCCTAAAATACATACGGACCAGTTTTACCTGATTCGTAAACTTAATTTTCAAAAACTGGTTCTCACTTCTCAGTTTCTATTTGCTCGTTATTTCCTTCGAGTTGCACGAGAGGTTGTTCCATTGTATTGGCATTGCTTGGTGGTGGTTGCCTTTGATGTTTCATTAACTTGATTAGGTCCTTCTTAGTTTATTTGATTTTGCATATATATACCGTTTTGAAAGTGGAAACACTGGCGTGCGAGAGCTTTTGAAAGTCACAATGAAGAAAAAAAATAAATATAAATATAAAAATAAATAAATATAAAATATATCCGTTTCCATAAGCTAAAGCATGACAAGCGATCAATATCGATGTTTATTATTAAATTATTATGGTAATATTATTTACTATGGTTTCAATTATGATTAATTAAATAGTTGTCGGAATTAGTAAGAACATTAAATTCTTTATTTTGCATAATAGAGCTCAAAATACTAAAATTAGTGAAAGCATAATTAACACAACTAAACCGCCTAGGCAGAACTCTGTATACTGTATGATTATATTGCTTTATATACCCATAACTATACATTGTAGTTATAGGTGGTGTACTGGTGGCCTCTGATACGATTCCCAAATTAATGAAATTATTGATTTCCACAATTTGATTTTTTTAGAATTTTTGACAAGAGTAGAGTGGAAGAAATATATAATTGTATAAAATATACATTAAAGCTATCATGAAGATGTATAATATCAAAAAGATTCTAACTACAATTTCACTTCAAGGTAAGGGGTGGCCAAGATTCATTTTCGCCTCTATACTGTGGTCGCCAAGCCAACTTTGATTTCAAAAAATACTAACTATTTCAAAACTATTTTTTGTATTAATTTTAACTATATATTAACTCAATGTTTAGTAGCGTCTCCTTTCTATTTTATTACTTCTTCTAACCTTTTGGGCATAGAGTCAATCAAATGATTGATGATATCTAACGAGATTTACTCCAACGCCCTCTTTACTTCTTCATTTAATAAGTCATATGTGGTACATTCTTCAGGGGAAATGTTTGACTTCAGTGGATTCCAGCAGTGAAAAAGTGGATTTAAGTCTGGACTCATTACTGGAAAGCGATAGAGCTCAATGTTGTTAGCAGTATAAAAGTTTTTCATATACTTACTAAAATGTGTCGGGGCGTTATCTTGTTGCAACTTCAAGTTATGCTATTAAGTGATGGAAGTGTAACTTGTCTGAGAACTTAAGAATTGACAATTGAATTCATGGTCGTACCGCACGGTATAAACCATAATGGACCCTTATATCTATAGCTAATCGTACTATAGATCATGCACGAAAACAGTCCATATTTTACACTTCGAGAAAATACTTCGGATTCCACTCGTCTTTAGGTGTTCTGAGCACTCTACTCGCTCGATTTGCATAGCATTTTGAGCGATACTCATCGGTATACTAAAAAGTTCTCCAATATTCAATTGGTTGTTTCAGGTTCATTCGAGCAAAGTTCAAACTTTCCACTTTATGCTTTTCGGTAAGTTTTGGCTTTATCTTAGCAACATAGAAGCTTAAACTGAATTTGGCCAGGAGACGAGATACCGTTGTTAGAGACATGGAAATTCCACGAAGGGCTTAGTATTTTTCAGCTATGATTCGTCGAGTTTCGAATCTATGGCTCTGGCGATATTTAACAACGCGAAAATCTCAGCTTAGTCAAATTTTCTGACACTATTATCGGCATGAGAAGCTTCTAGCTTGCCTGTAACTTCAAAGTGCTTAAAAATGGAATAAACAGTTTGGAGACTACATTGAAGGCAACAAGCAATGTATTTCTTGGTTGCAACAGTTTGTGATTCTGTTTCTCACATTCTCATCATTATGCGACGCTCTTGTATTGTGATCCGTCGGCTTCGTGTGTGCTTCGTCATTTGAAGGATGAAGTGAAAAAGAAATGAACCGCAGAATTAATTGAATATGTTATAATTAGCATAAATACAGTGATTTAATTTTCAAGCGCAATTATTACATAAACATTTGTTAAAATCAAAGTTGGCTCGGACACCACAGTATATACTAAATAATATACTATATATACTATTCTTTGTAATTGTTACATTTTAGCGTAATCTTATCAAATCAATAAAACTCTCTTCGTTTAACTTTCACTAAGTTCGTAACTAATAAATTATATAAGTAATTAAGAAAACTTTTAATAATGATAACCATTTACGGCATATGAACATCATTGTTATAATAATAAGTTATAATAATTATTAAATAATATTAATTTCGTATCACTATGCTTTAGCAGAGTATAAAACTTGCTAGTTACTGGATGTAATAACAGTTCCAGATTTTTTGCCTCTCTTTTTGTGTCCAGCTTCTTTTTTGAACTCGAACTTGAACTTGTACTTCTTGCTCATCTTCTTTTCGTAGTTGTAGTATCTGTTGTAGTTGTAGCCGAAGGCCATGCACATTGGGCCGAAGAACATGAACAAGAAGGAAAGGTAGCAGGCGAAGGAGAAGGCGTCGAACCAGCCGAAAGCAGCGCCAACGGAGTCGGACATCAATTGTGGGACCATGCCGAATATGGCGGAGTTAATGGGCGAGGCCTCGCCACATATCAGGGTCAACGCCTCGTCGACTATGGTCATCACGAAGCTCTTTATCTTGGTGAGGATGCCGACGTCCGCGAAGGCTTTGAAGAACAGGTTGTAGGTGTTGGAGGGCAGATCGATAAGGGTTTGCACCACGTTCAAGAAGAGAGATTTGACCACGTTTACCAAGTCGGTAGAGAAGCTGCTGAGGAAAGACGCGGGGGACAGCGGGGTGGCAGACGCGACAACTGGACTTGCGCCGCATGCAGTGGTTACAGCAGATGCGGGGGTCGTGATGAGTTCGGTGGTACCGATGATTCCGTTGAACGTGACGAGGCTGGTTTTGAGGGTTCTGATGCTGAACACAGCGCTCGCTAAACCGGCGGCGTTGGAGGTTGCGACTCCCAAAGCTGGCGAGGCGCTTTCGAGAGACTTGGCGGCGGTGATTAACTGGTTAATGTACACGCAGTGGTAGTAGTATATTGAGCCTATTCCTTAGTACGTTATGAAAGCGGCTATCGCGTCAGTTTACGCCTGTCCAGTCAAAGTATTAATATCAACAGTTGGTCTGGCCACAGCAGTGGTCATGACTTTACGCTCTATTAAGTTGTTTTAGAATTGAGCTGGTACATTGATCAGATTTGCATATGGATAATCGTTTATGGGGTCAACGCCTTCGGAATTAGATCTATCTGTGTCGGTTGGGCAAGCGCTGTATCTGGTTTCGAAAGCAGACAACGTTTCTGCGTTTACGGCCTGGGCTGAAATGGTAGTCAAGTAAGTTGAAATGGATGGAAGCGCGGTATCGGTTCCGGCAGCGAACAATTTGTTGAGAACGAAGTCAGAGGCCGCGGTGCTGGTGGCGGCTAAAGTGGCTTGGTTGCCAAGAGTTGTCTGAAGAGCGCTGTTATCGGCCAAGAGTTCCAACCAGAGGCTGATGAACACGGACTCGAAGATTTCGACAGCCAACGAAGAGGTCGGGGTTACTGGAGACGGAGGAGTCGGATTTGACACGCTTCCGCCTTGAGCAGAATCGAATGCAGATTTGTAGGCGGTGGAGAGAGTGCCGAAATACACATACGGTGATACGTCAGCTCTGGCTCCGTCTGGGATAATGTTGGCTCCGCAGTACGCCTGTTGAAGCAGATCAGAGAGGCCGTTGGTGATGCCAGCAAGCGAGGTGTCGATATCGAATCCGGCGAGGTCCTTGATTTTCAGTTTCAGATCTGCAGATGTATACGCGCCGATCTTCGTGCTGAGCGCCGTGCTGTTCAGGACCACCTTGATGATATCAAAGTTGTCGTTTAGAACCAAACCCAACGCCGAGTTGATGGTGTCATGGAGGAATTCTTGCATGGTCTTCGAGCCGACCTTGAGCATGTTCATAATGCCGAGCTGGTCGCGGCTGAACATCTTAGCGAGGTCACTATTGGCCAGGCTGATGTTCAAGTTGATCGTTTGCAGCTGGGTGGTGGCCCAGTTAATTACGTTGTTCATAATTTCGCCGACAGAAGATACGCCGAGCAGATCCAACATGGACAGCATCATTCCGGTAGCTGGGGTTTGGGCTACTGGAGCCATTAGCTGGTTGATGGTGGTGTTGACGCTGATGGACGAAAGAAGAGCGGACATGGAAGACATGTCCAAATTCAGTGCGGCGGGAGTCATGGTAAATTGAGTCATCGTTGGTAAGGTGAAACTGGCAGTTGGGTTGATTATGCTTTGTTCCTGTCCAAGTTTCAGGGCCGCGTCGACCATGTTGGTTGCATCGGATCTGAGGGAGTTCGTGATTGGAGTCAAAATGCCAGAGGTTACCAAGCTGAGCATCATCAAGAGAATGCCCAGGATCGTGATGGCGCAGTTGCAGAACGGGCAGCAGCAAATCGAGCATGTGGAGCAGCAGGTCTTCTTGCATCCCATGCACAAGGCGGTGATGATGAGGATCAAGAAGGGCACCACCAAGCAAATCGAATAGACTATTGGAATCGGCTTCTTGAGGAGAGTCTCCAACGAGTCGGTCTTGAACGAGCTCAAAATTGGAATAGTTCCGAAATTGTCCGTTAAACTAGTCACGTTTATCTTTCCACACCAAATGTAGGGGCAAGCGGCGGACTTTGGAGTTCCGAGTTGAGCGGAGAGCTCAGTGAAAGAGATGGTCTTCAAGACGAGCATTGTATTGAAGTACTCAGAATCGTACACCTTTTGCAGCAGGTCGGCTATTTGATCCACGAACCCAGTGATTGGATTCTTGACCATATCAAACAAAGTGTCTACAGTATAGCCAGCAGCAGTGAGTAAACTTGGTGTACCGGCTTTTGGATTTCCAGAAACATCTCTAGGTATCAATATATCAATAAATGGCACAATTGTGCTCATTGAACCAAGGAAATCGGTTGCGATTTGGTTAGAAAATTTCCATTTACTTAAAGTAACACCTTCCATCAGGAGATCTAAGATATTTTTGGTAGGACCTGCAGGTAATGGGATATCTGGGATATCTGGAATTGCTCCGAATTACGCTGAAAGAGATCCTGGGACAGTGGTGGTTCTCAGAGAAGTGACCGTCGCGTTCATGCCGTCCATGGTGGTTTTCAAGTTGTGGAAGCCGTTTAGCAAATTGTTGATGGCGGTTTGGCCGTCAGTCACGTATTAGAAAGTTCCAGTGGTCGGATAGAACAGTATTTTGCCTAGCCAGTCCACCAACTTGCCGTCCAAAATCGAAACGTTTCCTTTCAAGTTGTCTAGACTGTGCATGAGCTTCGCGTCGGTTCTGAAAGCGGCGAGGGTAGCTGGGAAGGTGGTTTCGTTTTTGATCAACTCAGAAACGACAGTTGTGTTGGTTCCATAAAGCGCGTTAAGGGTGTCATCCGCGACGCCAGCGATGCTTTCCAACAGCGTTGTCACCACTGTCACCTGCTCGTTAGCCACCTTCGTAAAGGCGTTGGGCATGCCGCCGAAAAACGAAATGCCGGAGATTACGAAGATGATCGACAGAATATAAATAATAGCAGACAGCAACCAGGCCAACCAGCACCACTTAGCGCACTTGGCCTTTTTGACTACTTTGTCGTGGAGAGGCTTCTGGCGTTCAAGTTCTTGCACCACTTGAAGGCGTTCTTCTTGGGATATCTGGGTGGAGTCGGCCACTATGCTGGAAGGAAGGGCGCCCTTGGCGTCGATGCCGTACTTGATTAATATCTTGTGAGATTCTTTTTGGAGCTTCTTGTTTCTCTTTCTATATCTGGAAGCGGCGCTGCAGCAGCAGGCACCAGAGCAAACGAAGATGCAGAGAAGACAGCCAAGGACGGCTCCTACAAAGGGGAGGAATGCGAACAGAATCAGGGGATTCGCATATGGTACTTTCATGTACGCCTTGTAGTCAGTGGGAGTTCCAATGATGGACTCCACATCGTTTATCATAGCCAGAAAGTCTACGTTTTACACACCAAGCCAAAGAGGATTGATCATAATTTTATCTGAAGTGGGGTTAAAATGCAATACGGTATAATATCGTATAATAGGGTGGTTGTTTGAAAATCTGCAAAAATCTGTTTGAATCTCGAGCTACTAAACAGTACAAATGTTTAATAAGAATTAAACAGGGTACTCCGTACTGTTTCCAAGCGCATTTGTTGTTTAATTCATAAAATGTTTAAATACATGTAATTCGATTCAGTTTAAATATGACAATTCGGAGTTTGGAATTATCTCACAACGCGGCGATATTTTTGTAAAGAGAAGAAATGTTGATTCTCGAGCTAACTTAGTACTTCCGCGAGCATAATACACCATAGAATCGCGAAGTGAACGAAGTGTTGGCATGACACCGCTGCTATCTTACCAGCGCTAATCCATTCGTGTCGTCCCGAAAATCCATGCTCAAGCCAAGTTGATAAAGCGAGAATGAATCAAAAGTACTGAGCGTCGGGATTATTGGTTTGTTGAGTGATATTGTTTGTTACTAAGTTGATCGAACGTATTTGTATAATATAACAGCTCATCCAACTTCACCGCTGCAAATATCAAAGCCCGGTCTACCGTTTCATCTTCTCAACATAATAAAGCAAAATAATTTTATCAATAGACTATATCATAAGCTCAATATTATATTTCCGAACTTGGTTCACATTTCATCTTTAAAGTCATCGGCCTCTGGGCCTCGCTTATCAGACTGGCCCTTGCTCGCAGACTGGCACTAAAACAGGTACCACTTGATGTCCGAACGCAGCTTGGCCGTCAGCACGTGCTTTCCGATGAGCTCGTTGCAGACCATGCGGTTTTTCCATTTCCCGAAAGTCTCGCACGTGTCGTACGTGACGGACTTCACGTCTTCGTCGAGCAGTTCGATGACTTTCGCCGCCGTTGGCTCTGGGAGCAGCTTCTTGATTTGGTTCACGGCGTACACGTAGCTTCTGGCCCATCTGATCGCCGAGTCGTAGTCCGTGGTCATTTTTTCCTTCATGGAGGTCATTTCTTCTTTTTCGTAGTATTTGTACGCGAATTCTTCGGCGCCGAAGTAGGACTCCACCCGCACGAACACGAGGCACGCGTGCAGGAAGTCTGCGTTGTAGCTTACTTTCAGGGACTGGTTGAGGTCTATTTTGGCGATCGCGTCCAGGTACATCTCCGTTCTGAACAGCTTCGCGCGCAGGCCGATGTTTATTTCCTTTTCCAGGGTCTTGTTGAGCAGCATGGGCTGCACGAGCCTGCCCACGTGCATCTGGTTGTTTTCGGACTCCTCCGAGTCCACCCAGCGCTTCTCCATGACCATGGTCGTTTCCTTTAATTGAACGATGTCAACGCTCTCGCTCTCAATCAGTTTCACCATTTGGGCGAGGACTTCCTCTGAGAAAATCTCCTCGTCCGCGTTCAAGTTGAAAAGGTACTGCCCTTGTGCTGCGCGAACGCCCGTTGTTCGTGCGTAGAGGATTCCAAAGTTCTGCTCAAGGGTGATTACTTTCACGCGCGGGTCTTCAGATGCGATCGTTTTTAGCAGCTCTTAAGTGGAGTCGGTTGAGCCGTCGTCAACGACTATTATCTCAATGTCCCTCAGGGTTTGGGACTGGGCTGAGAGTATTGACATTGATATATTACCGCCCATGTTGAAGGTCGGAATCACCACGGACACTGCTACCGATAAAACGGACTGCAAAAGTATATACATTTAATGGCGTGATATTAAATATATTGCAACAACATTGCAACGCACAAAATAAAGTCAAATAACACCACATCAAAATGAGCCTCTAACTCATCACAGGCAACGGAGAATTCGCCGATCTCAACGAACTCAACCACTACTTTGCTAATAACCTCAAAAGTGAATACCAAATGAAGCACATCTCAATTTTCGGAGCATAATCATCCGGAAAATCAACACTGCTTAATGATATGTTTAATACACATTTAGACGTGCAACAGTCCAACACTGTAAATAAAAGAACCACCACCGGAATTATGCTAACAATTACACAATAATCTTCCCAAAATGTGCTAATTTTAGATTGCGAAGGAACTGATTCTTCTGAACGTTTGTTGAATAATGAGATGCACGTCGAGGAGAAAATTGGTGTGTTCGCTTGCGTCGTAAGCGATATTTTGCTGATAAATCTTTGGCACAGCGATCTAGGTCGTTTTTAGGCCAGTAATTATCACGTGATAAACTAAATTTTTGATTCCTTTTTCAAGCGTTTGCGTTCTCAGAGACAGCAACTTAAGGAACGCGTTCAGTTTTAATTTGTTGTGAGAGATTCAGTTCTCGCCTCTCCTCAGCAGAAGACTGACACCGAGCAGAAAATTATCGATGATATCGAGCGCATTTACGCCCTTCAGGAGTAAAAGGAGCCGTTCTCTACCTACTTTGAGGTAAAGATAGCGTTTCTTGCGCACCGTGTGTACGACTTTTAAAAGTACCAGTAGAACGTGAGCGAGCTCCGCGACCAGCTCCTAGCAGTTAAAAACACAGTGTAAATCTCAAGTCAGCTCCTGCCTGAGTACCTGTAAAAAATTTGGCTCCCAATTAAATCTACTCAAGAACTTAACATATTCCAACAGCGCGAGCTCATCGTTCAGCAGAAACTTCAGCTCACCATTGAAGAGAATGCGAACAAATTTGAGTAATATTTATAAGCCATTCAGAAGAAAGTAGATTAATTCGCTCTGAACGGGAACCAGAAATCGCTTAACAGCGCAGCCTCGTTCTCAATGAGCGTTAAACAAGTAGTTAATCAGTACAAGTTACAGTAGTTTGTTGTCTTCATCAAAACATCTGAAATATATGACGGAGTTGTAGAGAAATATGACTAGTGCTTCAAAGAATTCGAGTAGGAAGTAATACAAATCACAACACACAAAAACTACGAAATACACGCGAAACAACTCAAAACACAACTTGATATGCATCTGACCGATTTCAAACGAGACCAAATCAACTTCGTTGGAAAAGTATACCAAGAAAGCTACATACAAATTAAAAGCGATATGGCTGATCACTTCTAATCATTCTTCGACACATAACTTCCATGCGCTTTTCCAATGAATATATTCAATCCAATCTCAGCATGCCAAGTATTCGCCAACCAAACCTTTATTCTTATAAATTAACTATTAGGTTTATAACCAGGTAGAATGGCAGAAATCTATAGCAATATAGAAAAAGTGGAACAAATACAGTCGCCAGGAGGTAAACTGCAAAAATAAATCAGCGTTACACAACTAGAAGATTTATAAGATGCTTCTGAAGAATTAAACTGCATTGCGAACACAATGAAGAATCTTAATTTACTCAAAATAACAATGAATCCATCTTAAATTTCGTTTGAAAGCTAATCTATAACAAAGTCTTTAGGATAAGTTGCTGAAGCTTTACTTTGTGGTTATATTCATTATATGAAAACATTATTCGGCATTGGCCTAAAAGATAATGTAATGAATAACTCAATATTTGAACTTATTTAACTTATGAATTAGGAAACTGAAGCATTGGTACATGACATTCAATTAGCTATTACAAAATAGCGCCAATAACAATTTTAATAAACTGTACAATAGAAAATTGAATAATTATAATTATAGAATCATAAATCATAACTTCAAGTCTTACGTGATTAAACTGTTGTAGAAGAATCTGATAATATAAATTTATTGTTTGAAAAAATACTTGGATATCATTTTAAACCCGAATTGAACTAAAATATACTATTCACTTGCCATATGCCTGGGTAATCATTTGAAGAATATATGAATTTATTTATCAGGAAGCCTATGACACCATCAAATAAATTATCAAGTCCTTCAATTATTTCATAAAGTTAACTCACTGTAACTGAAGAATTTAATTATTGTATATAAAATCAAATGAAAAACATGATGAAAATTTAATTTGACGAAATATTTATTTAATAGGCAAACGCTGTTATTCTTGCAAAAGATTTTAAACAAGAAGCTGAAAATTTATATAAACAACTTATGAACACTCATTTAGAATCGAAATTTAAGAATCAGTTTACATCAGAAAAATAAAGATAAACGATATCATTATAAACTATTAATACTGTAATTGATATGATGCAAAGTGTTGGTGGTTCTTTACTCTCAACTTAAGATTTATAGAATGTCACCATTTAATAGTTAAATATAGACACAGCTTCAATATAATAATTTGAATAAGCTGCAAGAGCTACATTTTAAGTCAAATAACCTATTGATAAAAAGCTAATCGTAGGTGCTGCATTTTTAGCAAGAAATGATATCAAAAACATTCTTTCTAGTAAAAAGAATTTCACCATTACTTTAATGCTCATTTTAATGCTCGCTTATTTACACAATGCTAAAGATTTGGGCTAATTCTTTTGTTTAGTTAATGAATTTTTCTAATTAATATAGGAATCATTTTAAAAGAAAGATTGGGCAGCATTGCAACAATAAGGAAAAGAATTTGATTAAAAAATAAGAAGATGGTGGAAAAAGTGAAAACTTATATTGAATTAAAATAATATTATGGATATTTCACTCAATATTTTCACCAAATACATCAGTTGTACTTTTACCAATCATAAACTATTCAGCAAGTTTTCTCCATTTTTCATTATCATTTTTCTTTGCATACAAATATGCTATTTTAACTAAGTCGTATATAATTCTTTAAATTTCAGCTCTTTCTTCTTTAGTACAATCGAATTTAACTAAATCAACGTCCATAATGGCTAAATCAATAGCACTCATTTTTCCGTTATCTCTTTATAGAAGCATTTCGTACACTATTTCCTTTAATTCATTTCGATTGGCAAAAGCCTCAAGTACTCTTGCCGTTTCAATTCTACCAAAGTATGCAGCATTAAATACAGGTGTGATGTCTCCTTTAACAACTAAAACAAATTCTCTTTTAACAAATAGTGGGTGGCGCAATATTTCATAAGCTTCAGGCAATTTACAAATCGATGCCACAATATATGTGGTAAGTCCCATAGCATTAGTATGGCCTACAAATTCAGCTGATATGTCTTTATTTTATTCCAAAAAGTCAATTAAAAATTTGGCAACTGAAGAATGTTTTCTAAGTAAAGCGATAGATAAACAAGTTGAACCTTCTGCAAGTTTATACTTAGTTGATGTAGAGAATCCTGGAGCTGAAAACATAACAGTTGATCCGGTTTCTAAAAGTATTTCGTCTTTGACAATGAGTTTCACCAATTCAAGGTGACCTTCCATGCAAGCGTAGTGAATGGCTCCAAAACCATTATATATTCCTTGTGCTTCATCAGTTTCACGTTTATCAATAGTTCCTTTATATTTTTTCAAATTTTATTTGATATATTCCAAGTCGCATTTCTAGGCCCCGATGAACCAATCTGGTTTTTATTTGCACATATTTTGAAGGAAAAGGAGTGGTATTTAGTAAAATTAATGTTAATTTATTAAAATACGATAAATATATTTTACAATAATCCAATCTTATAAATTAGTCTGGCTTCGTTATATATTTGAATCATATATCCATCATTCGAGGGTGACAGGCCATACCTGTTCAACTCCCATAACATCTAATTAAACTATTTGTAATTCAACGCCTACGATACCGCTTAAGTTCGGAACGGTTCTGGAGAAGTCTCCGTGAACGAATTCTTTGATGTAGCATCCGGCGGAAGCTTTTATTTCAACGACGAAGTAGTGTTCGTTGAGGAATTTGAGTAAGTCGATTTTGAAGATGGTTTTTTGTCTGTCAATGAGTGGTCTTCTGTGCAGGACCCTGATTGGTGTCTTTTAGCTTAATTGTAGGTCAATTATTTCTTTGAGTTGCGCTTCCAGTTTTTCAAGCGTGATCTTTTCAGCTGAGTACAAAACGGCTCTGTAGTTCTTAACTTTCTCGGTGCTGCCCTTGTACAGCTCCTGCATGGCCGCGTTGTTCCCCTTCTCGAACAGAACCAGCTCCGGATACAATTACACATGCCCTTCCACTCCCAAGTTCTTGTTCATATCCGAGCAAATCTGAACCCAATCTCTCGAGGGGCAGTTCTTGCTTCCAATAAGTTGCAAAATGAACGGGCGACCAGTGCCGAGCATTCGCACGTCAATGTCTTCACGCCCAGCGGCCGTGAGAATCATCTTCTCAAAGTGAACGTGTTTCTTCAGTTCTGCTTCCAAAACGTTCTCAATTGAGTAGTCGAGGACCTGTCCGGGCTCTTCGTCGGATGCCTCGTCCATATCACCAGTTTGAGCGATTCCGCGCTAGAGCTTCAGGTAGCGGCCGCAGAGGTAAGTTACTTCCCTGTAAATGATCAGCTCGGACACGGTGGTTACCTTGACTGGCTCGGCTGAGAGCATGTTCTGTAAAAGCTGCAAATCGGCGCACTCGTTTATCATGCGGCTCAATTCGTTGTTCAAAATGGAGTCCGGGGACCCCTCGGCCTTTTGCACCTTTGAAAACTCGCGCCTAGCAGCTTTCTGCAAATTCTGCTTGAATTCAGCAGGTAAATTCAAAGTTCGATCGATCTTTATGTCAATCTCACACCTGAACGGAGAAGCAAAACTAACCGGAACACCCAGTAAAGGCGTAAGATACGGACCCAAGATAAACTTCGCCAGCTTCTTGGATGGGATCACCTACTCCATTATCTGCTTCTTGGCACGGTGCGAACCGTACGGATTTTACTTACAGTCAGACTCAGTAATTACTCCAAGTTTGTTCAAACGATCCACGTATATCGCATCAGATACAAGCAAATAAACAGGCGTGGTAATTGTGAGCAAATATGACGAGTACTCAAAGCCAGAATTCAATATCTTTTACAATACTTCTTGCTTAAATTCTGGTTGAGAAACATAAATTAAAGTATTAAGACAGGTGACACACTGACTATTTTTGTCATAGTTATATGTTTCACACAACGATTTTAACGTGTCAATAATAGTATCTATTGGAGAAGCACACAGTGAAATATTTTACCAATTCATAAAACGCAAACAGCAAAATGGGCATATAACATCCTTTGAGAGCTCTGATAAAATGTTAAGTTTAGACGTTCTTTCGTCACCTTGAAATTCTATTTCAAATTATGGTTTGAAGCTCATTTGAGGTGGTTCATTTATTTAAACGTAATAATAATAGTATAATATACACACAAATTACAAATTGTTCACTTCATCAAAAGTTAGCTGGACTTAGTACTCTGTCACTTATTCCGAGTTATGTAACATAACTAGTGTCGTCATCACTGTCCTCATAATCCTTTTAGCTTCTCTTTTTCTTATCTTTCTTCTCAACTTTTATTTCTTGTTTCTTGAATGTTATTCCATCATAAATTGCTCCATATTTCCTTTTCCACTTCTTTTCAGATTGATCCAACTTTATATATTTGTAACCAAAGGCTAAACACATTGGTCCCAACATAGCAAATAAAAAGCTCAAATAAGTAGCAAAACTTAACGAATTACTCCAACCTAGAGCGGCATGCATCATTTAATTCATCGTATCTGGAATAATTCCTAACAATTTTGAACTTAAGAAACTATTTTCACCAAATATTAAACCGAAAACATTAGTTAATGTTTCTACAAGTAGTTTTTTAATAGATGAAAACAATTAAGATGTAATAAATGCATCTTAAAACAATTTTCCGGGTTCTAATTGCTATATTATATTTGTTAATAGGGACTTAGCTCCAACAAAGAGTTTTGGTGTGAGTTAGGATAAAAACGAACTTACTGGAGCCCCAGTTCCACTACAATCAATCTTATTTTATCCAAATAAATTGTCATTCATTGAATTAATATTCGTCATTACATCCGAAATTTGAAAATATACATTTGACATTTAACTTAATCTATGAACAGCTACTGAGTAAGTTACTGTTTCATTTTCAAGAACTTTTACAAATGAAAGAGCTTAGTTAATATACTTACAATAGTAAAAATACATGTAGGCTGCTTTAACGTAATCGTTGAATTGAGAGTCTGAAATTGCAGTTGGTCTTATTATAATATTAGTTAGTTATTTTCTTGATATTAAATTAGTAAAAAATCTGTTCGGTACAACTAAAATATCTGTCATTTATGGATTTCCGCCATTTATAGCAGTATCCATTTAATCATACTACGGTTGGGTTGGACAACTAGTATCATAAAATTAAGCGAATTAATTAAAATCTGAATCTACTTCAGGAGTAAATACAAATGAGTCCAATATAGTTCCTATATTTCTATTTAGTGAGGCACCTGTATAAATTTTATTTTCAATAAATAATGTAGCATCTGTTTAAATATCAGTTGATGTAGCTGGAGATGAACCCAACACTGAAGGTAAAAAGTTATTATCAGAAGCTGCTTCAAGATATAATGTAAGAATTAGCGACTGTAATGTTTATAATCCATCAGTAGATGCAATTGGCGGAATAGTTATAGATGGCGGATTTGATGGAGTAAATGTATCAAACGCATTAGAAACAGATGAAAATAGTTGTATTAAATTAGCTTTAGGTGTTACTTTATCTACATTTGGTTTCAACGCACAATATGCAGAGCTTAAAGCAGAAGAAACAGGTGTTTGAACTGTTGTCTCAACAATTGAGGACAAATTAATTCCCATCTGATCTATGATTAACTATTGCAAATCTAAGCTTTGAACAGCTTAAAGTGCTTGTGTAGTATTTATGGCGGCATATATTAGTGGAATTTAGTCCGATAAAAACTTTGTTAAAATGATATCCAGCTTATCTAAAATGAATTTCCCAAGAGTCATATTATTAATAGATATCATTGCTAGTATTGAAGAATTTTTATTTGAATTCATTAAGTCCGATATATCAGTTTTTTCTAAGCTAATTGTTATGGTATCCTTTATAGCATCATTTATATATGAAGTAACTTTGGTTATAATTTGTGGAATTGATTGGCCTAAAATAGATGTAACTAATGGAATATCCATGTTCAAATTTAAGTTAATCGGCTGTATTTTAATATCTACAGATATTGATTTGAAAAGTCCATCAATTGATGAAAGATTCAACTGTAATTTTTGTGGTAAAAACTCTACAAATGATATTTGTGGTAAAGCTATTTCCATAGAGTCTTATACTAAATTCATCTATTATGATTAAGACAAACCTATATTTCCTATACTTGTAAAATTGGATTATATTTGTGTTGTGACTGTGCCGAACATAATTGAAGGAATAATTGACATAACTAATAGTACTATTCCAAATATTGATGTACATAATGAACACACAGGACAACAAGCTATCGAACAACAAGTGCAGCATGTTTTGCGACACAATACACAGCTAAATGAAATTATAAGTATTAGTAGTGGTATTCCCAATATTAAACCATATAATATTGGATTAAGTTTGCTCATCAAAGAATCATAGGAATCAAATGAAACTATTGATTTCAAAAAGCTTGGAACCATTTATTACAAGTTGGCGGATTGATCGCTTATCATACTTTAGCTTATCATTCCACACCAAATTTATGTGCAATTTGAATCTTTTGGAGTTTATAATTATGTGACGAGTTCACTAACAGTTAGTTTCTGTATATCGCGTAAAATCGAAATATATCCAGATTAGTTGAATTTTACAATTAAATCGTGAATATTTACTAATTATTTTGAAACCATATTGGAAATTGAGGCAAGTTATGCATCTGGATCGAATCCGTATTGGGCCATGATGGTTTTTACGCTCATATTTTTAGATGTACCATTTTCGTCTTTGTAAATGATTAGTTCAAGGAGGTTGTCTAATCCGGCCATCATATTCGAGATAATTGTTTCTAGTTTATTGGCGAATTGCCATTTGGTGGCTGTTTTGGATGCGAGTAGGTTAATTATATCGCTGTATCCTCCTAGTAATGTGTTGATGTCAATATCTGGAACTGTTTGTGATTATAGTTAATCTCTGAGTGTGCTTGGTAAATCTGGAGTATTTATGATTGTGTTGAATTAGCTAAGTATTTGATTTGTTTGATCAAGTGTCAGATTTAGTCCGTTGGCTAAAAACGTTGCCACTCCACTCATAATCGCGTTTTGATCGGAACCCGTTTCAAACATGAGCGATTTGGAAACGAACTCAACGAGTTTCTCTGCGAAAACGACCACTTTATTTATCAAGTCTTTTATTGGCTGAACTTTCACGAAATCGGTCTTAAAAGCTGCGAAATCGGTTTCGAAATCCTTAAACGCAATAATCTTCTGAGTAATGTTGTGTGGAGTGGAAGTGAAATTGTTTAATACATTATCAATTGAAACGGCACCGTGCTCGAGCACTTGCTGCAGACTGTTGGCCTAGCTTCCAACTGCCGTTAAAGCAGGGTGAGCGTTTACTATTTTTTTCGTTAAGAAAGATGTCATAGCGAAACTATTTAATATCATTATTAGTGATTATATGTATTGATAATATATAATGTTTTCACCTCCATATCTGAGTTGATTTTAGATTTGAAAATGATATTTATAATTTATCACTTTTTATGAATTAAACTACTGCACAGATTAGCTGAGGACGATATACTATATTGTGGATACAATATAAATTATTAATATTATAGGCGCTTTTAAATACTGTGAGTGATACCCAACAGAATAATTTTTGTATATTTGAAAATATTTTGTATTAAATCAAAAAATAATTATATTTGTCCACCTAGCATTTATATATCAAAGCTATATCAAGAAATTAATTTAAATATTTAATTTTAGTTTTAAGTTTATTGGTGATTAAATATTTCCAAATATTGAAATAGATAATATAACTGGACCAGTCACAAGTACGAGTCCAAAGTAAGGGATTGTAGTAATTATATATTGAATATATTAAATTTAACATTTAATATTAAGATAAATATTTCACTTATAGTAAGTATCACTGTACATGATTCAGAGTAGCTTGAAAAATTATGATATCTAATATTTAATATAATGTATATATGCATATATACTAATATATTTATGTAATACTTTATACCAATTAGTTCACTACAGCTGAAAATTTTCATATGCTATAGTAAATTATTAAATTGTTATGACTAGTGCAGTGCTGGATGTAATATACTAATTATTGCCAGTACTTTCTACATTAATAGTTAAAATTTCCAATATTATTACTTCAACCACTTCACAATATTTAAAATTTTGTATACTTATATTTACTTATATTCTAGCCTACTACGAACATACAAAATATAAAAATATTACGCAACTACATTAAATAGTTACTATATTATAACAATTAGTTGATTCAGTTTTGTACTGGTTTAGTTTATATAATTATATATTATATAATTTTGATTGTTTTATTTGAGAAATAAATATGACATTTAATATCATACTGTGGTCGCCAAGCCAACTTTGATTTCAAAAAATACTAACTATTTCAAAACTATTTTTTGTATTAATTTTAACTATATATTAACTCAATGTTTAGTAGCGTCTCCTTTCTATTTTATTACTTCTTCTAACCTTTTGGGCATAGAGTCAATCAAATGATTGATGATATCTAACGAGATTTACTCCAACGCCCTCTTTACTTCTTCATTTAATAAGTCATATGTGGTACATTCTTCAGGGGAAATGTTTGACTTCAGTGGATTCCAGCAGTGAAAAAGTGGATTTAAGTCTGGACTCATTACTGGAAAGCGATAGAGCTCAATGTTGTTAGCAGTATAAAAGTTTTTCATATACTTACTAAAATGTGTCGGGGCGTTATCTTGTTGCAACTTCAAGTTATGCTATTAAGTGATGGAAGTGTAACTTGTCTGAGAACTTAAGAATTGACAATTGAATTCATGGTCGTACCGCACGGCATAAACCATAATGGACCCTTATATCTATAGCTAATCGTACTATAGATCATGCACGAAAACAGTCCATATTTTACACTTCGAGAAAATACTTCGGATTCCACTCGTCTTTAGGTGTTCTGAGCACTCTACTCGCTCGATTTGCATAGCATTTTGAGCGATACTCATCAGTATACTAAAAAGTTCTCCAATATTCAATTGGTTGTTTCAGGTTCATTCGAGCAAAGTACATTCTTTCCAATTTATGCTTTTCGGTAAGTTTTGGCTTTACCTTAGCAGCACTATAGCTTAAACTGAATTTGACCAGGAGACGAAATACCGTTGTTAGAGACATGGAAATTCCACGAAGGGCTTAGTATTTTTCAGCTATGATTCGTCGAGTTTCGAATCTATGGCTCTGGCGATATTTAACAACGCGAAAATCTCAGCTTAGTCAAATTTTCTGACACTATTATCGGCATGAGAAGCTTCTAGCTTGCCTGTAACTTCAAAGTGCTTAAAAATGGAATAAACAGTTTGGAGACTACATTGAAGGCAACAAGCAATGTATTTCTTGGTTGCAACAGTTTGTGATTCTGTTTCTCACATTCTCATCATTATGCGACGCTCTTGTATTGTGATCCGTCGGCTTCGTGTGTGCTTCGTCATTTGAAGGATGAAGTGAAAAAGAAATGAACCGCAGAATTAATTGAATATGTTATAATTAGCATAAATACAGTGATTTAATTTTCAAGCGCAATTATTACATAAACATTTGTTAAAATCAAAGTTGGCTCGGACACCACAGTAAGTGATATAAAATATATACAATAGTATTGTATAATATAAATATAATATTTGATTAAATTAGATACATTCAGTATATGTCAAATATATTGATGAGGTTCAATCAAATTTTATGCTAATGTTCATTCTAAATGTACTAAATTCATACTTCTTATAACTAATTTATAACATTATATACGCAGAAAAAATACTCATAAATTTTTATGTGTCGTTAAAAATTTCTCTTCCACTTCAAGTATATTTTTACATTTATATTAATATTTAGAGTAAATAATATGAAACTAGTAATACCAGTATAATATGGAATTAATTCAGTGAATAATATTATAAACCTTCAGTATGGCTCAATAATTGATCGTTATTATAAAGTTATCTCAAATGAGCTATTTCAAAATATATTCATATGATATATATTCTGATGTATTATTTAACTAGTATAACAAGATATAATAACATCACTGCAAAATTAGAAGTTATGAATTAAAATTGAAAATCAGTTATAATTTCTTTCAACAATGAATTAAATAAAATATTGAAACAATATATTATTTGTATTGTTGGAATACTAAGTGTTAGTAACATGAATTTTTGTACTCACTGATATCATAAAGTTGGTCTGTCTAAATTGTATTTTTGTAATTTTGGCGAATTAATATTTTAGCAGATATTTGAGAGCCTTTTGTCCACAGTTTTGTACTACTTGTATTATTATTTTTGTATTGATTTAAGAACATTGAATCTACTCGAAATCTCATCAGCTACTTGGACCAAAAACGATTAAGTTATTATTCTGTGTCCATTGCAAAGTAACTATATTATGTTTGGTTCTGAAGTTATTTTAGCAGGCTGATAGTTTCGATTGATTAAATGACGTAGGCGAATATTTAGTATTTTATTAGTATATTTACTGAGTTTAATATTTTAATGGCGTTGTTTCGTTAAATTTGGCGTTTTATCTGATGAGGGCTTTGTGGCTTTCAAAGGCATTGCACACGTCATAGAATGATGCAGAAACCAAAATCAGTCATTTCAGTGGTGTGGTTAAATACTAACTTTTGGGTTACTGAAGTGGTAGTTTTCATTATTATTAATTCAAAAATCACATGAGCGCAATGAAATGAAAATGCTTCGGATTTTCAAAATGCTTAGAAAAAATGAACAAATTATTTTCACTTCAATATGGGCGAGCCATCAGTGATTATGCGCTGAAACGCGCGGATTTTAATAAGGTTTGGCGCAATCGCTCACCATACTTTAAAGCCTGCTGAGGGATCGTTAAAATGCTCTTCACACCCAAGATCACATAAATGATGCTCAAGAAATACAAAAAGGCGAAGCCAAACCACGATAACCAACAACACTTCGCACATCTAGACTTCTAAAATATTTTTTACTTTATCGGAATCAAAATCTTGCTCTGCTGATATAATTCACGTCTATCAGCCTTCTCCAACTTTGACGACTTTATCGCAACATCGGACGGCAGACCCTTTTTCTGAATATTTTTGCTCTTTAAAAGCTAAATTGAATGCTTCTGCAGTTTCTTATTCTTTCTGTGATAACTAGCATATGCGTTGCAACAACAGGCACAAAAACATGTCGGGCAACAAAATATTATTCCGATAACTGCTCCAACTAATGGTAATATAGTGAAAAATAAGAATTAATATATGAAAGGCACTTTCATAATATTCGAAACAGTATACTAACCATTTTAGAACGCACTTAATGCAACTTTAGCGTTCTCTATAGTTTAATTTAGATCTAATGACTATGCACTTAACCATAATGGATTAGACATTGATATTTAATAATGGAGTGATTATTTATTGTTTAATCATATAATTCATAAAATAATGTATTGCGAAGACAGATAACTTGTGATTAACAAATAACGATATTTTGTGATATCAAAACGTGTAAAGTTTATATATAAATCTAAGTAAGTATGTAATTATCATAATGTAATTACAATACCAATAATATTGAAATAATAAGTAACTTCTATGAATTAAACATAAATTTAATATATAGTTCTATATATTAGATATTAAACACTTAACTATAACCTTATCATCAGTACTAAGCTCAATTTAAACTCATCTCATCTTCATCTCATAAATCATGAGCACTACGACATACATAACTTTCAAAATGAACGGCGAAAATGCTTTTTAATAAGTTGTTAAGAAGTTGTTCTAGAAACTCTTAGATGAACTGTATAACTTATTACTGTTCATCAATTTTGTATGTATATAATCATCTTTTGTATGTTCACAAGAATCAAATGTACATGTATATAATTATACGGTAAAATCTCACAAAAGACTCTTAGATACACTCGCATATATACTCAGGAAAACTAGAAAGTTGATCATGATTTCCATATTTATATATATAGATATATGATATATAGATATATATAGATATTTTGAGATTTCTAAAGACCTAATCTTATTTTGCATATTTTTACCTGATGATTAGTATTGGGTAGAAAATAAGTGCGAGAATAAACCAATTGCTTGCAATTATCATGATAGCGCTTTAACGTGAATAATTAACATTACATTTTAAAAATATTAGATTTTACACACATTTTATAGAGCCTAGACTTGAGACAAGATATCTCGCATATAAACTTTAGAAATTGAAAGCTTATACACGATTTTGCTTGGCTCCATACGTGAGTGTATCCAAGAGTCTTTTTGTATGATTTTACCGTATAAACAAGATACAGATCTCAATGGATATAAAATTGCTTACATACACCGAGTTGTATATATTCAACGAGTTGTATTCAATGTTACTAAACAAGACTAGACCATATTTACACTCAACATTGGATTAAATCAAAACAACAATATTGATATTTTATGACTAGATAACACAAATTAAGCAATATAATTAGACCTAAGTATACGAGTTTATACTTGAAAAATATTGACTTGTCATATATAAATTGACCGTTGATATTCTCTTATACCTATTTTATAATGTGGATTTTGTTTATCATATCCACTTCATCCTTTCAACTAAGAAATGACTGATATGAAAAATGCTAACTTCCCGACTGACGCTGAAGGTCGTACCTACCACTTGTACTTGAAGCATGGCGAAACCGCTTCCCGTGTTATCACCGTTGGAGATGTTCCACGTGCCATTGTTTTCGCTCAAACTCCTGGATTCGAAGTCAAGTTCGTCCGTGTTGCTCCACGTTTATTCACAACAATCACTGGTTTGTACAAGGGTACTCCAGTCACCATCATCACCTCTTTGATGGGTATTCCAAACATGGACTTCACCATCCGTGAACTCAGACACGTTTGTCAAGGCCCAATGGCCGTCGTTCGTGTTGGTACCTGCGGTTCCCCAGCTGCTAAGGTTGGCGAAGTTACCGTCCCAACTAAGTTCCACACCGTTTTGAGACTTCCAGACGGCTTCGGCCCAGGCACTGAAAACGCAACCGTTGAACAACAATACTACATCTCCAAGACCATGCACGGTGACGACAACTTGATCAAGTTGCTTCAAGAAAAGTGCAAGGAACACTGCGGAACCGCCTATGACGGCCACCACGTTTCATGCTGCTCCTTCTACTCCAGCCAAGGCAGAACTGATCCAAACTTCAACGACAAGAACGAATAGTTCATCGACTACATGTGCGAGAAGCTCCCAGGTCTCGTCAGCATTGAAATGGAAAGCTCCCACCTCGTTGATATGGCCATCAATTGTAACCAAAAGATCCATGCCTCTTCCGCCCACATCATCCTCGCCCAACGCAGATCCCTTGACTTCCTCACCAATGAGCAAAAGCACAAAGTTGAAAGAGAAATCGGCTTGGCCGCTCTCGAAGCCGTCACCCAATTCGTCATCCCAGGCGAAAACGAACCAAAGGACGGTGTCTGGAACCACAAGGGCGAAGTCCTTGGTGACTATGACTAAATCAAGAAGCACTTCGAGTGAGGAGTACTTATTAATTTTATAAAGTAAATTGTGTATAATTATATTTTCACGAACTCACTGTTAACCATTGAAGGTTAAGATCATGATAACAGTATCACAAATCATAATATACACTTTATCTAGGTCTATACACTTTATCTTTGATAGACTTGTAATTTCATCAATTTTTGTGATATCTATTGAAAAATATATCATTTCGTAACAATTTTCACTCCAAATGAATCCAATAGTGTTGATTCCTGGTATAACAGGGTCGCGTTTAGTGGCAAGGAGCAGAAGGGATAAAAAATAAAAACAAGTGTGGTTTCCGAGTATGAGCTCTTTGTATGAAGATATGGTGGAGTATTTGTGGGGGAGTTACGATTAGGTAAGTCAAAAGTTTGTTTCCCATTGTGATAAGGAGTATGAGATAATGCCCGTTCCTGGTATTAACGGATGCATGAGCTTGTCCGCGCTTGCAAATATCCCGTTTATTGGTAAATCGCTCGTTTACTTCCAGTCAATGGTTAAGTTTCTTCAGTCACAACGCTTTAAAGTAATAGCGTTCACCTACGATTGGCGCCAGGACCCGTGCGGCCAATATATTTAACAGAGCTTAAACGCCTTTTTACAGCAATAAAGCGCAATTTTGAACTGTACTCAGTTCAACTTCATCTGTCACTCGATGGGCGGCGTCATTTTGAACCATTTTCTGCAGAAAAACGCGTACAAAGCCGATAAAATAGTCTTCCTTGGAACACCGTTTAACGGTTCAAACGGTCAGTTTTTGAATGCGTTTTAAAGGGGATATAATTTGAAAACTAATCTGTGCAGGCAGATTTTCAGGGGATTCCTTGGTGTTATACCAGCTGTGTACGCTCTAATACCTTTTGAAGACGATGGCGCTGTTGTACAGGTGAAAGGAACAAATGAAATTAAATAATAATCAAAAGGATGTAGCAATAAGCAAATATTGAATGAAAATAAAGCTAAAATAATGGTAGCGCAGTAAAAAGCCGGAAGCAAGGCGAAATAAATCATTCTAGATTAATTAGTTGGAAAAGAAGTTGAATAAGCACTCGTTGAACAACTTGTTAAAAAAGGATCAGAAAAACGTATTCGCTGATGAAAATCTAATAAATATACTCCAATTCACTGAATAACAAGAGGCTAAATACACTTTTAGCAATATGCAAGAGTTTTACGAATTAGCTAACCAAACAAGTCTTCAACACCTATTTAAATTTGATCCAGTTCTTCACCAGTAAGTGCAGGAAAGATAAAGAAATGCAGCATAATATAATCATAAAGACAAACAGATTCTTATCATTTGTGGCTCTGGCCAATAAACAGACCACTCCGCAACTGTAAACTAATTATTTGTTGAGAACCCAACATATAATAAAATTGATGGCGATGGAACAGTCAATTTAGAAAGTCAAATGGGCGAACACTTGTAAGCTGAAAGAAAAGTTCTTTTCGCAACACATTCAGAATTGAAAGGAAAAGTTGTGTTCAAGGACATTTTGGAGTTTCTGAAAAAGTGAGTTTAACCTTTTGTTCTAATATACAGTTTTTTATTAATTAGTTGTATTCTACCACATATGTCTAAGAAAGTTGTTGATTTACTAATGAGTCAAAAATTAATAAATACCAATACACCATCATTGTATCCTGTACGTGTTGTCATTTTAATTAATATATTCATCTAAGTTGTTGCAAATTTAACGCTTCACTTCAAATGAAGCCAGTAATTCTTGTCCCAGGTATATTGGCTTCTCGTTTGATGCGTGTGAATCGGAGGACCGGTGAGTAGGTCTAGGTTTGGTTTCCGATTGCGAATTTGTCTACCTACGACGACGTGATTTAGTATTTGTGGGGCCGTTACGACAAAAACCTGCAGGAGTACGTTTCCTTCCAGGATTCCGAGTGGCAGATCCTCCCGGTGCCCGGTTTGGCCGGAATCGCGCACCTGTCCAATCAATTCCCGCTCAGCCTGCTCATGGGCGGCTACGAGCCCACGATAAAGCACCTGGAATCGCTCGGCTACACTCGCAACGTGAATATATTCGCCTTCCCCTACGACTGGCGCCAGGACCCGACCGGAACGTACACCCAGGTCCTTTTTTAAGCGTTCGTTCACAACATCGCGAGCAGAACGGGCCAGAAAGTGGTTCTCGTCGGCCACTCAATGGGGAGCGTTGTCATAAAGGCGTTTATTCAGCAGAAACCGGCAGTGGCGGACGAATTCGTTGACAAATTCATCAGCGTGGGCGGAGCATTCAACGGATGCGCCTCAAATTTTATTAATTTGCACCGAGAATTCAACGTGCCCGGATTCCCAAGCAACCAAGCACTCAGAGGACTCATGGGAAGCATGCCCAGCGTTTACTCCTCATTCCCGCACTGGCCAGCGAAATACCTAACCAGAGTCTGGATCAAACGCACCGAAGGGAAGGCAAACGAAGAAATAACTATACAAATACCAACAGAATGCAAATGCAGGTGGAAATCATCGCAAATTATTGTTGACGAACTCATCAGAAAACAAATCAAAACACCACAACCAATCATAAACGAACTACAAACAAAAAAGGCGACAAAAGTACTACACATCAAACAAATACAAAAATTCCAGCACATTGACGATAAAAGCACCGTGAAAGACGAAGTCTACGAATTCTTCACACCAAACGGAAACAATTTCCTCAAAACAGCTTACAGCGGCTTCATGCAACAACTAATCGAATTCGACCCTGAGATTTACAACGCGATAAATGAACGCATGAAAAAACCAATCACCTCAAAAGTTAAAATGTACTCAATAATTTCTATTGGAGTGCCTACCCCTAAAGATTTAATATTTGACACGCCTAGTTGTCTTGAAAACTTGTAATACTAATCACCAAGGACCAATTTTTGTGATGGTGATGGATTTGTCCAAGTTGAAGCAGCTCAAGACGATGGATTCAGTAATGCTGAAAGAACATTTGTGAAAGGTGTTCCTCACGGTGGTATGCTGTAAAATGGCAAGGTACTATAAATTGTTGAACAAATTCTTAAGAAATGAGTGAAATAATAGTTCACTACATATATATAGACAAATAATTCTAAACTAACAACAATAAACTTCATAAATCAATATGGTATTATAAAATGACTCACTTAACTGTAACCTTATATCATCTGTACTAAATTAATATGGTATAAATACATATCATATAAATACAAATTGAATATAAATGGTATTGATAGTATGGTATAAATATTCATATTTATGATTTGTCATTATATAATATACAATATATGTTACTGAACTATTATATAATACGTATATGTTTACATCTCATAAAATCTCATGCTATCTATCACAAAAATATTATTAAACTTTCAGGTTTATTTCCAACATAACTCTTCACTAACTGTTTATGTAGATAATATAGAACATTCAGTTATATTTTATCTTAATAGATTTTACAAAATCCAAAATCTAAAAATACTACATTACCTCATTCAGAAGGGGGTAGCATTTTCGCTTATAAGGGGGTAGGTCAACTCGCTTACAAGGGGGTTGGACATGAAGTTACCCCCTTGTAAGCGAGTGCCAAATATCATGCGTTTTAGCCCTGTTTTTTGGCCATAAACCCTTCAAAAACAACAATATTTTTGGATACATTTTGGATACATTTCGCTTATAAGGGGGTTGAAAATGGCTACCCCCTTATAAGCGAAAAGGCTACCCCCTTGAGAGCGAGGTAATGTAGTATTAATATATAAAGATTTCAACTATTATTCTTAATTATGACAAAATATATAACGTAATATATAAACACCACTTCCTCATTAAAAAATAAATGATCAATCCTCTTTGGCTTGGTGTATAAAACATTGACTTTCTTGCGATGGTAGATAGTGTGCAAACTATTATAGAATCTCCTACTGAGTATAAAAATTTCATGAAAGTGCCATATGCGAATCCCCTGATTCTGTTCGCATTCCTCCCCTTCGTAGGCGCCGTCCTCGGCTGCCTTCTCTGCATCTTCGTTTGCTCTGGTGCCTGCTGCTGCAGCGCCGCCTCCAGATATAGAAAGAGAAACAAGAAGCTCCAAAAAGAATCTCACAAAATATTAATCAAGTACGGCATCGATGCCAAGGGCGCCCTTCCTTCCAGCATAGTGGCCGACTCCACCCAGATATCTCCTGAAGAACGAACTCAAATCGTATAGGAGATGGAACTATAAAAACCACGCCTTGAAAAAGTTATGAAAAAAGCCAAGTGTGCAAAATGGTGCTGGTGGGCATGGCTATTATCTGCTATTTTATATATTCTGTCAATTATCTTTGTAATTTCCGGTATTTCATTTTTTGGCGGAATGCCAAAATCTTTTACTGGTGTTGCTAATAAATAAGTGAAAGTGGTTACAGATCTTCTAGAAAGCATGGCTACCGTTGGTGATGATGCACTTAAAGCTCTTTATGGAACTAATGAAAAAGTATTTACTGAACTTATTAAAAAGGAAAGCACATTCAATGCCACTTTAGCTTCCTTTAGAACAAATGCAAAGATTATGCATAGCCTTGATGATTTAAAGGGTAATATGACATTGTTAGACAAAAAGTTGACTGAATGGATAGGCAGCATTTTATTCTATCCTACCGTTGATCCAAGTAATTATTCTTATGCAGTTGCTGGTTAAGCTGCTGTGTATAGACTTTTAGATGGATTTTCTGACATGAAAACGTTAATGGACTAATTGAAAACAACTGTAACAACTATAAAGAATTTGAAAACCAATGTCCCAACTTCAATACAAACAAAATTTGATAGCATTCCACCAATACCAGATATGAATTTTGCATCCACCGATACAAAAGCGATTGTAGATAATTTGATGACGGGCCGTGCTTTAACAAAATGGTAATTCATGGATACAATCTCAAGCAAATTCCTTGTTACTTAGTTACCTGCGTCTATGCAAGATTTTATTAATCTTTTGATTCCAAGAAACGCCTTAGGAGTTCTGAAAGGTTCCTAAACATTATTTTCTGTTGCCGGAACAAGCCCAGATAGTTTATTTGATATGGTCAAGAACCCAATCACTGGGTTCGTAGATCAAATAGCCGACCTGCTGCAAAAGGTGTACGATTCAGAATATCTTGAGACCATGCTCGTCTTGAAGACTATCTCTTTTACGGAGCTCTCCACCCAACTCGGAACTCCAAAGTCCGCCGCTTGCCCCTACATTTGGTGTGGAAAGATAAACGTAACAAGTTTAACGGACAACTTCGGAACCATTCCTGTTCTGAAATCTTTCAAGACCGACTCGTTGGAAACTCTCCTTAAGAAGCCGATTCCAATAGTCTATTCGATTTGCCTGGTAATTCCATTCTTGATCCTCATCATCACCGCCTTGTGCATGGGGTGCAAGAAGACCTGCTGCTCCACGTGTTCGATCTGCTGCTGCCCGTTCTGCAACTGCGCCATCACGATCCTGGGCATTCTCTTGATGATGCTCAGTTTGGTCACCTCTGGAATCTTGACTCCAATCACTAACTCCCTCAGATCCGACGCCACTAATTTATTTGATACTGGAATGAAAATAGGATAAAATTAAAGTTTTATAAATCCAACCGTTAACTTCAATGTACCTAGCATTTCCATGTTATCAATGACCCCATCAACTCTAAATATTGATCTTTCATCTATGTAGGCTCTTTTAGCATCTGTGAATATTAATATTACTGTTGGTTAAATTATTCCTCCATTAGCATAAACACCTGCTACAGGTGTAATGGCGTCAATGCTTAGTTTACTTGATGTTACTTCAACTGGATAACTTTTAAATAAGGCAATCACATACATTTAAACATCAATTAACGCTATAAATTTAAATATAAGTTTAGCAGGTAGTGATCTTAGCAAAATGTTTAGTAAAGAACAACTAGGTATTTTGAACATGCTTAAAATAGGTAGTAATACTTTGTAGTAATTCCTTAGAAGTACCATTGATTCAGCCCTTAACGTATTTTTAGATGATAATTTCAATATTATTTAAACTATACTTAATGCAACAGCTATAGGTAATAAAATTAATGGATACCTTGACTCTGATTTGATAACTAAAATAAAAGATATGTCAGGGTTTGATATCACCACTATTTCTGGAATTTCAGCATCTAGTGGCTTATCTGACAAACTTTAAGAGGCATATTGTAGAGCGTCAGTAATACCTGAGGGTAAAAGAAGTGATATAACGACAGTAAGTGGTTTATTCAAACAAATGTCAGATGCATATTCTTCTGCTGTTACATCAGCTGCTACTGGTACCGCAATAA
This sequence comes from Hexamita inflata, assembly GCA_963988835.1. NCBI lineage: Eukaryota > Fornicata > Diplomonadida > Hexamitidae > Hexamita > Hexamita inflata. Next base: position 79,275 of record CAXDID010000928.1, on the reverse strand, counting down.
CAGCCCCTACTTATACTCCACCATAGTAGCCGGCCGACAATGTTGCAGTTGAGTTGTTTGAAGCTATATTTGCTAATTTATGGGTTGAATTTTTAGCTGATTAAGGTCAACTATTATCAACACTTGGGACTTCTCCTGTTGATGCTAATGCTGTCAGTGCTGATGTAACTTCGTACATTTAAAATGCTTTATTTAGTTCAGGAGATACACCAAATAGTTCTATTAATAGTCTTCTCAATACTATCGCCACAGCTTCATTCTCAGGGAAAACATTAGACGACTTTGCAGCAAGATATTCATCATGCCCATCAACAAACGACGTAGATAATTCAAATGCGGTGACCACTGCTGGACCATTCACCAATTTAATTAATGTTCCAACTGAATTCATAGCAAATTTAGTTTAACGTAAAGTCATAACTCATTAAGTAACAAGACCCACAGTTTCTCCAAGCGACGCTGCTTCAACTGCTGACTTTTATTTATACAGAGGAATGGGCGTTATGTTTTAAGTGCATTGCTAATACATTTCGTAACTTGTTGTTGCCGCTAACAAACTTGAAACAACACCTCCTGCTTTAACAGTTACCACAGCTCACGCGTCTGGCCTAGCTGATGCTATTAATTAAATTAGAGTACTAAAAACTAATTTAGTTACATTAAATGCCTAAATAGGAACCATGCAACTTGATGTGACATCTTCACCTACATTTTCAACAACATGCTCTGGTTCATATGCTGCTAAAGGACCAGCAATAAATACATTCCTCAGTGGTTTTGCCACTGATATTATTGCCGTAGTTAGATCTATATTCCTTAACGTCGTTGAGACCTTAAAGGTAACAAGTTCATACGGCTTATTTTTCAAGTCTTTTACGGAAGTTGGAATGCTCTCAAAGATAAAATCATTCGCTTTGAACATTATTGACCAATTCCTCAACTTGCTCTGCGGTTCCGCTTCACCATTAAACTCCTCCATTTTAGGAATGGCTCCTCAAATAATGTCTGACTCCGTTGGCGCTGCTTTCGGCTGGTTCGACGCCTTCTCCTTCGCCTGCTACCTTTCCTTCTTGTTCATGTTCTTCGGCCCAATGTGCATGGCCTTCGGTTACAACTACAATAGATACTACAACTACGAAAAGAAGATGAGCAAGAAGTATAAGTATAAATTCGTGTTTGGCAAGGAACCAGCACACAAGAAGAGAGGAAAGAAATCCAAGCAAACTGAAATCGTCGTTGCTAACAATGATTCCCTTTTCGAACAGGCTCAGTAACAACAATTGGCACCACCACCAGAATTTAACTCACAGTTTATATGATCAAAAATGAGTGAAAAAGAAATAATTCTTATTCCAAAACAATTTATAATAAAACAACATAAATTTAATCTCACAACTTTGATTTCTTCTTTTTTGGAGTTAAATCATCAACCATTTTATCTAATTGCATCAAAATTTCAGGGTTTTTAGTACTAAATTATATTTTGAGATTGTTTCTGTCGAATGGAATCTACTATTATTTACAATACCATTATACACAGTAACTAAGATCTTATGGATCTAATGAATCCATTTTAATTACGAGTTATTGAATTTTATATATCCCAAATGTTGGGGTAGATTATAATACATCTCCGTTAACCATTTACCTGTAAATAACGTCGTTAATGTTAAGGTCCTTAATTTTTCTAAGTTAAGTGATTATATAGTCTTCACATTCATTAGCTAATCTCATGTACATGCCTTCTTGTGAATTTCCGTTATAAATTCTGCAATTATTGAAAATTTATGCGCAATCTTTGACGAAATCGCTTAGTTTAACATATACATTATTAAGTAAGTTATGTTGAAGGGTTCCTAAATCCATTGGTTTCTTCACGATTTGAAGATAATCATGTAGACCAAGTTCAATATGATTAACAGGAGATGCAAAGATTTAGCCAACTTTTCTTTGAGCAGCATTTTGAATGACGTTTGCGATGCTTGATGCGATATTTTCTGTTAAAGTGATATCACTCATTGTGGAGTGTTCTCATAATTTCATTCATATTTATATAATTACAGTATTTATATATTCTCCACTACACAAATGAAGTATATTTTGAATCCGTCTGAGCCTGCAGTTGATTATGATTACATAATAGTGACAAATGAGTAAATTTTGGAGCGTGTAATTTAGCAGTCTACTTCGTAAATAATAGTAACTTCTTTTGAGCTTTTGTTTTTGTACAAGTCTTTGTATAAGGTGCTGCCTACCTACCCGATAGTGGCTTTGAAGCCGAATGAGTCTTGCGCGACGATAACGTTCAAGAACGGCCACTTTTTCGTAAATGCGACGCAGATAACGCAGGACCCTTACATTCAGCGCTCGTACCTGCAGCAGGTATCTAATTCATTCCAGTCTCCGTAAACGATATCAGTGCGCTCATTCGCCGACTACAAAACGGTAATCTCAACTGCTGTGCGGATCCGCTTTGACCTGGACAACAAGACCAACTTCGCCTCCTCAGCTGAGCCTCTATTCGTCTCCGACGTTGACCAGACGAAGCTCCGTTTGAACGTTGACCAGACCGTTTACAGGCAGTTCTTCACCTTCTTAGACGTTGACATTCAAAGGGAACTTCAGTTCTGCAACTCAATCACGTTCGAGGACAAAGCCCAACTCAGAATTGATTTAATAATTGGAGCTAATGGTAATTACGAGTTCACCGGAACCTGGAAGGGAGAGGAAAACGAAGACATAATACACAAAATGAAGCAAATAATCGAAGGGAAAACGATTAAGGACGAAAGACGACCGGACCAGTTCAGAAGCGGATTCGTCGTTGACGTAGAACCAGAATTCAACGGACTCATCGAAATACGAGACATCGAAATGAACGACCCCGCAAAAGGACTCTGGGACTGACACCTCACTCAATGAATATACATTGTACACATACAAATCAATTACATAATAATATTATTAAAATTTAGAATTTATACTAGCTACATTTTTACTAGCTATTTTAATTTAAGATATACAATATTATCGCAAATATGAACCTAAAAGATGAATAGTTTCCACACCAAATGACCAGCAAACCTTTGCAGCACAATTAAATATTAGCTGAGTACCTAAAACAATTCCAACCATCACAACTGATAAAATAAATACCAGATAATATATAAATACTCATGGACAAAATTGAAGATTCCAAATCAAATACGGAATACTCAGCTTCTTCAATTTAAAATCCAGATTCTGATGTTCAATCAGTTAGTATCCAAATTGCAGAAAGTAAGCTATCAGTTATGCCTTTATCTCGTATTTCTTAAAGAACAGTCGATTTGTCACGTAATGCATCAAAATTTCATCAAATAGCAGAACTTTAGTTAAATTGCTAATCAAAGTAACCACTGGAATAAGATCAATTAAGCATTTTCTAAGATTATATTAATTTGGCGCGTGAGACGGATTTAACATAGTATGGAACAGAAGATGGAAAATCATAAATCCTGACTGCTAAGCTTATTGGTATTTCTAACACAGAAGATAAAAAGTTTTTCATGAGTCTTCGTGAAATATTGAATAAAAACTTAACTGAAGCTTCAATAAAAAAGTAAATAGATGTTCTAGTTTAAAATAGTTTAAAAACAACAACACTAGATAAGACTATCATTTAAAAAGTTGTAATTGAATAACTCATTTAAAAAGCTTGTATTGAGAAAAAGTTTCTTAAAATGTATGCATAGTGCTTAGCGGACTGTTGCTATGGTTTACTTAAAAATACTCTTCAAACTCAAAAACAGAATGTTACACTTATTGCAGAACAATTAGAATATGAATTTTAAGAAATTGTATTAGATAAAAATTACAAAAACTTTACATTTTTAATGAATTAAAATGATCTGATTACAATGTATTCAACACAGCTTTGCGAGTTAATTGGTTAAATGAGTAAAGCCCATGATGCATTCAGGTAAATAGCAGAAAAATGCTTTAAAAAGCTGCACACAGAACAAACTATTATTTTGGCACTCGCGATGGCAAAACACTTAATTCATGAGCAGCTCGTAGAGTTTAATCAATTTTTTGCCTCATTATAGCAAAAAGGGAAAACCAACGCACTTTTAGAATTTAAATTTTTAGAGTTGACAAAAGATCAAGTTTCTATTATCGTTTCTGAAGCAACTCCAGTTGAAAATACTTAGTTGAAACTGAATTCTAGCTCAGTAGAAGTAAATGATGTATTTTCACATAAGGAAGTCATATAAGTGTACAATGATATTAACGAATGTGGTCTTCGCGATGCCATGCTTCCAGTGTTAGGTAAAGTGTAGTATCCGTTCAGTTCTCTATTATCGAGGGTTGTGTTAATGGCAATTATTAAATAGCGTCCTGATTGGATAAGAGAAGAGCTTGCTAAGCTTTTTATCTAGTTCAAATAAAAACCGACTGAGCAGACCAAGGCCTACCATCAGATAGTGCAATATCTATTGTAGTTGGATTTGAAAATTTATTTCCTGAATTCTGATATATTGGTCAATTTTTGCAGTTTTATTGGTTGTTTGATCTATCAGTCCAAGGTTAAATTGGAGAAGGTGCTCATCGAGTTGAAGCGCGCTGACCAGCAAATAGCGTATTCCTTCTGCACTCAGCTGTTCCGCTAGTTCGCCCTCTGCTCCTTAAAATCGCAGCTCTAAGACAGTGAATTGCCAGATTTCATAAACACGGTGATCACCTATTGCATCAAAAATAATAATTTGAAGCCGATTAAGCAGCTGAACAACATTCCCCTGTACACAACCTACGCCAAGCAGGACAAGTTCAACTACTTTGACCAGCCGGACGCCCAACCGGGCACCATGAACCACCTGGAGAACGAGCTTGTCCTCAACATCCAGGCCATTTTCAACAGCGAGTAAACGGTTGTGAACCAGTTATTCGATCTTTTGAAGGCACATTCGCAAACGTAGGCGTCCTTCTTCACCAGATTCTGCATTGACGTCCAGTGCCCGTGCATATTAAACGCGTTCGTAAAATTCATCCCGAACCTGGACGCGAAAAACCTCATGGTAGAGTTCAGAATGGAGATTTACATACTCAAAGAAGTGCTGTTTTTCGGAGCAGTACAAAAAGACAAGAAATACTGCGCAAAAATGATCGTAGACTTACTCATCGAAGCCAAAAGCAACTGGTAAATGGCACTCGAAGCATTCAAGAAAGTAAGCAAAATGACCGACCAACAGCAAATAAAGAAGATCATCACCGCCATACAAGACCTGGAATGGATGAAACACCCTGAATTCAAATCTTGGGTCGATAAAATATGATTCATCTTTGCATATACATACACATAAAATATATCACTCATAAATAACATTAATAACGTTACTACGTACATTATCAACCACACACTAATATAAGCCAGAAGCGCTAACATTCACGTAGTTGTTATCTCCCTCATAAATAAGCTATTTATTCAAATAAAACTGATAAATATTATGTTTCAAAATCGTTTACTAGTTTTAAATGTCTGCAAAACAAATACCCTGATCTATATTCAGTAAAATAGAAGTTGGTTAGTTATTAGCTTACACCGGCTCTGTTATTATGTAATTGTCGTTAATTTACACATAAATTAGTTTTTGGAAAAGTGTGTTATCAACTTCTAAATGCGTAGAACATGCTACTTATTCCAATTCTATGTTTATTGGAATCATCATTTAATCAATAAGTACACTAAGTATTTTGGGTGATCCCGTCTCCCTATTATATTATCTAATTGCTATTTGTATTAGTTCCTAGGTTCTTTATATTGATAACATAGCTTAAACATAGCTTTTATAAATGTTATTGAACTAATTTAATAATTTTTGAGATACTAAACTTTGAAGCAAACCAATTTACCTTTTTTAAAGGTTAAGTAAATATCTTATCGGATATTCTTGGTTAAGTATTATTTAACCGAATCGTTGATACTTAATCATTTAATTATGTTTTCGAAATTTGTTCTTCGAAATCGATGAATGTATTATTATAAACACAAATTAAACCATATTCATGTTTATATTCGATTAAAACTATTTTATAGTGTTTAGCATATTAAATTTGATTCTCAGCGTCCTATATCAAGTATTTATGTTGTGGCTACAAAAATTTATCAGTTGGGTACTGTTACAAATTTTCTAGGTTTAATTTTACACTTATTTCACAAGAATTACCGTTTTCAATTTGTTTTATATGAGAGCATTCAACAACATCAAATATTTTATAATTAATTACAATTTCATCTGAGGTTTTCAAATATAAATAGTTTTAATCGATTTAGGAATACACTATCACGCCATTTATTTAAATTGTCCCGTTATGAGCCAAGTTTACCGTTTCTTTTGAATGTATTTTTTCAAATAATTGTAAACAATCAATTTTCATGTTGCTAAAAATTACGGTATTGATTTATTTATTGATATCTTTTATAATTTATGTGTTGTTTCCCATATCCAAGCATTCTAATGAAGGTAAATCTGGTAAATATGCTAAATCGGTTATATTATTACCTCTTGCTATAATATATTTTAAATGCTACAAATTATACAATCCAAAGAAATTGTCGAGAGCGCAAAAGTCAATACATAACAGTTATAAATTAGGAAAATAACTAGTGAAAGCCAGATCTTCAATTGGATTTCCTGTTAAAATTATAGCTAGAATATTGGGATATTACTATTTAATTAGTAAACTTTTGATATTCTAGTAGGAACAATCAAGAATTTGTCGATTCGGATCAATTTGCATTATGAAAGTGGAAATTTGTGAAATATATACAATACTTAAATTTTTTGTTCATTTCAATAGAATTCCACCAAAAAGAAGTTTCATTACTTTATCATCTTTTATCATGTTTTAGTGTTCAACACCTTCAACATAATGAAGTATTGCGTTGGGTAAATCGCTTTAACTGGCAGTATGGATAACACTATCACCATCACAATATGTATGTTGAGGTTTTTAGAATATTAAGTTTTGTATGCAATCAGGTTCTTAAAATATTATGTCTCCTTATGTTTATACTTTCGTACCAACAATAACATCATGTTTAATTTTTGAAACGCTAATGGTCTATTTCATACGATTTAAAACATCTTTATATAATTATTCGTCAAATGGAAACAAGAATTTTAAGAATTTGCTATTTCCTGGTTGTATCTAAAGAAAATCTAAAAAGGATATATTGTTATCCTGCTCCTTTTAGCCATTTAGATCATTTCCTATATTCATTTCTTTCACAATCTAATTAGATTTGTCAAAGTTGTGATAAAATATTTGTTTAAACACTTTTGTATTAAAAACAGTGTGCGCAGATTAAGTTTCAAGCATAGTTAATATTGCACTTGGAGTTTCTATTTTGTTTTCAAACAATATATCATATAACAGCTAGGAAGACTAATGTTTACACGTAACTTATTTACTTGGCATTACTTCTGCAATCTAAAAACTTTCGTCTATTAATTTACCTTTAATTTAGAAACTTATGTTACTTAACACAAAATACATTGAGTTAACTTATTATAATAAGCATCGTAATGCGAGGTTTTTACTAATCTCATTACCATAAATTTTAGCAAGTTCAATTCCAGAAGATGAGCAACCTTTAAATGCTCCACTTATTGCGATAAATTGGGAAATTTTTTGTTCAGCCTACTCGTTTTTCTATACTATATATGATTTAGAAACAACACAGCCCATAGAATGAGCGATTATAATTATTTATTTCCCAGTTTTTTTAAAATATATTATCTACTAAATTGGATAGTTATTCAACAATAAATTAGCTAGTTGGATCTTAGCGCCAATCATATGGAAATGCAAACAGCGTTTAATTTTCAATATAACCAATTTATTTTAATTTTTTAATCATAGTTGTATATTTTTTTGTTAATGATTTAAATATTGGTCGGTTACTCATAGTTGCAACTCCTTTCAATCCAGGAGTTGGTTGAATGTCATTTTCTTTATTGAATGATTTAAATACTCCATTACTATTGTATCCCCATAAATTATTTATAATGTTATCTATTGATTTTTTGCTTATTGATGGCATCCAAACATCTTCAACATTTTTTGTCTTTAAATTAACAGCTTATAATTATGACCCACAAATTCCTGGAATAATAATTATCGGATTCATTTTGATTGAGATAAAGTGGAAAAATTAAATAAGTTATATAATATTACATAAAGTATATTATTTGCTATGTTTTCAGTCATATTTTGTTTATAAACCCCACAATGAAACAATTTACGTAGTTAAAGAAATTAAAGACTGAAATTAATACTTTTGTTAGGCTGGATAAATAAGATCATCACTGTGAAAATTTAATAGAAATTATAATCACTATTCATCTACTTCAACTGTTTTGGTTCTCTTGTCGTAAACTACTTGCGGGTAGTTTTTCTTCAGTTGAATTAACTTTGGTGGTTAAAACTATTTGTAGGTGAGTTCGTTCGACGAAATGAGCGTGATTGGTTTATTAGTGTACTAATTTGGATTAATGGAGAGTTATACAGTTTCTTCATCCTCTTCTATTATTTATGATTTTAAATTCTTATTTTGCTTCTTGGCGAATATCTCTAACTAATCATCGTTTTCATTTTGCTAAAATTGAACTTAGTTTTGTGAGGTGTGGTTTTATGTGTATCTGGGAGCTGGTGGGGGAAGTTCATATTTTGTTAGTTCAGATTCTCTTAAAATAGAACGGGTGGTGTTTGGTTGATCAAATTATTGTTAAGTAGTATCTTCACTGTTGATATTTTACAAAATTAATCTTCGGGTGTCTGGGCATCTGGTCATTGTATTTATTCCGTTTAAAAACTGATCAAGCATTTTTTGTAGGTTTTAGTTTTATTATTGTAGAGTAATGACTTCATTCTGAAGATTTTAAATTATTTCTTGACTATTTGATTGGTTTGATTAATTTTCATCTAGATTTTGAGTGAAATGTTGATAGTTTAACTCATTGTCTTAATTTTAATCGTAAATCTATGTTTGTTAATAATATTCTTATTCGTCAATATCCTGATCAAAAGCGACTAAATTTACACCACAACGAGGGCACTGACATTTTACAAAACCAACATTATTTTCTACCCCAAATTCACCCTTTAACGTCATTTAAATATCAGTATTATAGTCGATTTACTGTTTATTTAGTTATTCAAACATATGCTCATTAATTTTTGGTTTAGTGGTAACTTTTTAACACCTTTAAGCAAATTATAAGGTGCTATTTGATTCATCAAAATTACTCTCTAAGGGACATACTGTGGCAATTAAAAATGTTCTACAATTACCACTTAGAGATTCAGCCAATATTTTCGTTAGTGCACAATCTCGATATGGAATATGTTTTTAATGAGTGGATAAAGCTGAAATACATTTTCCTAAACACGACAATGATTGATTTATCTTTTTTGCTTCTTCCAAGCGTTCACCTGAACTTAAAGTTCTATTTACACGTTCAGATCCTGCTAAATCAACAAGAGTTAATAATGATTGATAATTATTACTCGTTGAAATATGAAGCTAAAAAATTACATGCGAACGAGAAGACTGAGCATTCATTTAAGTTGCTGCAACTTAGCGTTATTATACAGCTTATGTTATTAATTAAAGAACTTACTGTGCTGAGGTTACACTTATTTTTGTCATAGTTGGAGTCTACATATTTTGAAATTGTAGTTTAGGTCCCATTTTTTAAGTGAGTAAATCATAAACATCGTCTTTGTAAATTTATACATAAGACAGTACTATTTTTGCTTAAATATTTTACTACTATATTTGTTAAAATAAACTATAGCACACACGAGGCAATAATCCTGATGTTTTATTAATTTGGGAAAAATCTCCTCTACCTGATAAAATCGGTTCCGATGATGGCCCAAATAATGTATATGTTTTACCAGAAGATGTTTAGCCATATGTTAAGATTGTTCTATTAATTCCAGAAAGAGCATCATCAATTAAATTATTACAAACTACATTAAAAACTTGATCTTAAGTTGTATTTTAACCCAAAATATTGTCAAATGAATAGTCTTTTTGCTCATATAACCCTCTGCTTAATCTTAAAATGGGCATGTAATCCTCCTAGTTTTGTTACTCAAACTATTTGTTATCTAAAACTTAAATACTTAGTTTTTATATTTCAGACTATTTATTTTCGTCAGGAATTGGCGGTCTTATTTTTACAAACACTTTTATGGATTCAGACATAAATTTTTGTTTCGTGATGTGGAAATCTTATTTCTCTATTAAATATAGTATGTAAATATCATCCACTTCCAATATAAATGTAAAAACTAGAGCATTAGTTATAATAAATGCTAAATAACTAAAAATATTCTGATTAAGATTTTAAATTATTGAATAAAGTGATAAATTCCATACCTAAAGATAGTTAAGCATCAGAAAATTTAGTTAATTGTGTATACAATTTCATTGATACCATGTTTTGCATTCCTGAGCTGTTAATTAAAGCACTTTAATCTATTGCACTGCTTACGCACTTCGAGCACTTGGTCAATTCGCTCTTATAGGTGGAATCAAAAATACGATTTTTGACTTATTAGTTTCCTTTTGAAATAGCGGATCAAGATCGTTTGATAATTGTGATAGTTGGTTTGATTGATCCAAAGATGCCGAAAGATTTAGCTTTTGCTGCAACATTGGTTTTAGAAGGTTTTAGTTTTTACGCGTTGGGCAAGAAGAAAGCTATATTATACGGTGCAATTGAGCAATTGGATTCTTTAATTACTAGCGAGGAGTCTCATTTCGAGAGCGTGTTTGACATCAATCATGTGGCTTTATTGGAGTGTTTGAGTAATTTGATCAGTTCTAAGTCCACTAGACAGTTGTGCAAGTAAGTTAATAACCAGGAGGTTCAATTATTGCAGACTCTTACATGTCATGCTTCTTTATTCAAAGCTTTGTTAAAAACCAGGAATACGAAGCAAGCCCGTGCTGTGTGCTCCTGCTTATTCAATTTGCTTCTGGATAATTTTAACCAGTATGTGTAATTGAATTTGATTAACGAGCTCACTGTGTAGAAGCTGATTGAGATTTCGTGCAGTTACGAGGACTCCTTTGGTGGCCGTGCGGCTTCTCTCTGTCTCCTTTTAATTTTTGGCGGTTTTCAGCTGAAATTCGTGACCAAATCAAAGCCGAATTAAAATAACAATTAATTATTAAATAATAATAATTAAAATAATAATAGACCGAAACCGGACGAGAACGACCCGTTTCTGATTCAAGACATTGAAGAATAAATGGACGAAAAAGAGGCAGAACCGGGAGTTGAACCTGAGACCGATGACTTCTCACAATTCAGAAAGTAGATGAAACTATTCAAGAAATTTTAAAAATAACTAAAACAACTCCAATTGTACGCGGAACTCCTTCACGAACTCAACGCGAACGAAAACATTCAAAACAACGACGAAGACTTCACATAATTCTTCATTGAAAAATACACAAACGAAGCCGAGAAATTACACTTCGAATCGCAAAAGTACCTTCAAGAAGAACAAAAAATGGCCAAAACAACCGGAGCAATGCGGTAAGGGGTCATGCGCGCCAAAACAAAGAGCGCAATTGACGACTGGTGAACGGATCGATGGAATGAAGGAATTAGAAGGAAATAATGATAATGATGATACTATTTTAAACAATAATTATATAAAGAATCACCAAGCAGAGGCAAAATCTGTTTGAATACCATCTAGCATGTAATCGGTGCAATCAATAGTATCTTTTTGAGAATAAATTGGGCTTAACATCATGCTTTAATCCTTCTTACTATTCTTTAGCTCAATTGTTTTCTTTTATTTTCTTTTCGGCTTGATATTTTCCTTCCAAAATTTAGTCTTATTAGCAGTGATCGCAATTGTTTTTTAGAATATATTTTGTGTATGTTGCTTAATTTCTTTTTTGTACTTTTCAAGCTCCAAAATAGGAATATTTTAGATACATTGCTCATTATTTGATTATATTATGTTATTGGATAATTCGTGAGCAATTCTCATAACATTTTCAAAATTACTAAGTTTTTGAGGTAAATCAGATAATTTAAGTTATCGGTACACTTCGCAAATAGCTGTTACTTTATCATGACCAGCATATTCATTGAAAACAGTATTAAGTTCGTTAATTGAATTTAACTCTTTTCTTTCAGCAAATTCTATTGATTTTTTAATATCGTATTCTGCCACAGCTGGAATATTACTAACCTTCGCATAACCTTCCGCATTAGTTGATTATTAATTGTCCATACGTATTACTATCCATATTAACCTTCTAAATATTTCAAGTTCTAAATACAATTATTTATACCAAAAAGTTTCAGCTATTTTTTCAGTGCCATGAGTAAAATCGATAATCCACAACAACCGAACAGTGTAATCAATTATATGTCCTACAATTATAAAATATAACGGTAAATTACTTGGACGTTTAACGTAATAACTATATTACCATTTGTCTTTTTAATCTCTATACTTTTTTCCACTTGAACCACCATAGAGCAGACCCCAGTCTTCGAAAATATCCCAGTAACATTCATAAATACATTCCAAAGTTACAACTCCTAAAAATATTTTATGTAATTTTTCGGATTCTTTTATAACTTCAATTTCTGATATTGTTGCTAAGCTAATAACAATATATTTAATCATATTCCAACCTTAATTGTAAAATTTTTAACTTGCTTTCCATCGTAAACAACTTTAATTGAACAACTGTTTTAGTAAGTATGCGGTAGAAGATTAATTGAGTTGAGAGGTTTATTTTATGTTATTAATTTTGTTGAAACGAAATAATGTTAAGCTTGTCAGTATTTCCACTTCGCACCTAACAAAAATAATGCCAACAATGAATGAAAGCATCTATGAAACCCATACATAATTATTTACTCCATAATTCTACAATAACATTAAAACTTTGACTGAAGTAAGAAAAATGTAGAAATATGGAGGGCATTCTAGATTAACTAAATCAGAATTCGATAAATACTTAATGATACTATTTACAATGATGATATCAGGTAAAGAGCGAGGATCTGTCTAAGATAATTGGTCTAAGAACACTAAAATACGCAATTAGTTTATAGCTGATGAAGTTGGAATGTCTTGCAGAGAATGGGAGGAAATACATTCGAATGTCTGTTATGGTCATATTAAATTGTTATTAGATTAACCTGAAGAAGAAATCGATACAAATTTAGACGGTAAAGACTTGGTAAAGAATTATCATAAATTTAGAGAAGTTGTAATTGAATTAAGTTGTTTAATATCCTGTGTTTAAAGAAGTAAAACTAAAGAAAACGACTAAATAAGTTCTAGTTAAAGATGTAAACGTCCTTTAATGGTAATGCAAAAAGTAGAAAACTTTAACCATGATATATACAAAATCAAAATTTGTGAAATAACCCTGTTAAATGTAAGAATTTGTAAGTTCTCGTGGTATTCCCAGAGAACAACCTGAAATAGTTCGTTACTACAATAATAATTATAAAGGAGTTGATTATAGACCAACTTACAAAAAATATTAAGTTTCCAGGACGATGTACTCGTTGGACCACAAGGATGTTTATTTATTTTATGTAAGTAATATTAGTTAATGGGTTTTCTTTGATGAAATTATTGCATCCAGAATATAAAGAAATTAAAATAACGGATTATATTGAAAGCATAATTGATTAAATGAAAATAAATCTAACAAAATATGAAATTAAAGCTACACCACGAAAAATTGAAGGTTGTAACCAACCAGTAAGCCCAATTAAAGAACCAGTAATAGAAGCATATAAACACTATCATGTATATACAAAAGTAAGTGCGTAATGTGTCGGCTGCAAATAATGTAATAGCAGATATGTGTGTTCGTGCAAAGGATATCATTTGTGTCCAGAGTGTTATAAAACGCATATTAGTGAATAAAATGACATAAGAGGGTACACACACATTTATAAAAAATGAATAAAGTGATTTAAAATACGAATAATATGTTTTAATATATATTGAACACGAAAATAGTAATTTACCTATTAAATGGTTGAAGTCGATTTCGAGAATTTTGTTAATTATTTGCGAAGTGGAAATACTGACAAGCTTAACATTATTTCGTTTCAACAAAATTAATAACATAAAATAAACCTCTCAACTCAATTAATCTTCTACCGCATACTTACTAAAACAGTTGTTCAATTAAATACATCTATTTATACTAAATATGTTCTCAAATATAATAAGAATATAATCAGGTATTTTATTACACCCAATTACCAAAATTATATCCCTAAACGAATATTTAGCAGAATTCATAAAATTACAGAAAAAGAAGTGTGGAAACTCTATTCTTTATCGCCATGGTGTGAAAATTCGAAATAGAACTATCATTGAATATGAATAAACTGAACGTTAACCTCGAAATTTAATCATATTTATAATTGTGTATACAGGTAACAAAAGTGTTGGAAATAACAACCAATATGTTGGTTTCATAAGTTTAGATATGTTAATTGCAAATTAACCAAAAATAATAGGTAGTGGTTGATTAAATTATTCTAATTCATTAAGTTGATTGATCGTACATAATAGTGAGCAAATTGAAACAACTAATAATTAAATCGCACCAAGTTTGATGACATTGCTATAACCATATTATATAATACTTCCAGGGATTTGTAGGATAAAAATATAGTTTAATCTAAATTTAATGAAATAATAAAGAACGCAACCAAACCCTAACAGCATGGATCCAATAATATAATTATAACTAATTGCTGCTTATTATATTTTTGTAATCTCTAGTTCGGGATATTTTTTAAACCAAAAAGCTACAAAACTTATTTAGTTAATAATAACTATTATACACATTCCCAAAATAAAGGCTGAGAATTTAACATATTTTTATTTATCAGAATCTGTTTCTTAGTTAATTTTCTAAGTTCTTAATATTGTCAGAGCTTTTTTCTAACTTATATTCATCATTTCAGAAAAAGAAAGCGCTAAACTGTCAAAAAATTATTCAAATTATTAAGAAACATCTATTTCAGTTTTTTCAATTATATCATTAACCCAAAGTTCAGCCTTTAGTGTATAATCTGAAGTGCTATCATGTAAAACAGCTATTTTTCTTAGTTATTCATTATTATAAGCAACATAATTTTACAACTATACAGCATTTCTCATACATTCTCTCATTTTTTACTAAACCGAAATACATTTATTTTGAGATAATTAAATTTTTATAGCTCTATTGGCTAAGAGAATAGCTTCTTCCTTCTCCTTTTATATTCTTAACATTTATTTGCTGAAGAATTAATTAATCATTTATACAGCTGTGCTCATCCATTCTATAAATTATTTTGAAATAAATGCAATTTATATTTTTAAATTTTCACATTCATTTATTTATCTCGATTCATTTAATTTCTATAGATCTTTAAGTTTAGCGTCAAGTTCATCTAATTCCTAGCACCTTTGTTAGCATTAGCCCGCTTAAATATAGTATTATTCCCATTCTGGATTCATTTATTAAATTGAAGTGAAATAATACAAAAATATTTAAAAATAATATGAAAATAATATATAATTTGTGTGAATTTTTATGTGTTTTAATATAATTGTATATACTGTTGTGTATACTGTTAAAATTACAAATAATGATTAATAACTCCGTTTTCTTATGATTCTAATATTTAATTATACAAATAAGAGTAATTATACAAACAGCGAACTTTCTGTAAAGTACTTTTATAAAGATACATAGTATTGTGTTATTATGATAATTAAGTTAAATATTAATCTGTTTATTTTTCATAATTTTTCATTATTCTGATTTGAATATAATTTGCTAAGTATGATTGAATGGAGTACTCACTTTATTAGTTGGTTTTTCATAGTAAAACTGTTTTACTAAAGCATTTAATAGTACCTGTTCCAGGTCCTGTTCGTTATAAATATTAATAAATATTAATAAATGTTAGTTCCAATAAACTGCTTAAAATATTTATTTACTCATATATGACTAAGATACTTTTGGCTACGGGTTTTTGGGTTTTAACCCGCACGAACGGTTCGAGTTTTCCAACTCAATGCAAAACCAAAAAAGAACGAAAAAGATTGAAAATTGATTGGAAAAGTCAAAAACTGGCTCTAACTAAGGTGCGTTTTTGCGGGATTTTGCGCTATAAAACACGGCGCGTTTTTTGTTTAAACATAGCGCGTCGCGAAAGTGCGGGTTTGCGTGTTTTTTCGCGCTTTTTTTCCACATTTTTGCGGGTTTTTTCACGCATGAGCAGTTTGTAGTGTAAAATGTATGTAGTTTACAAGCAAACCTGGTCAACTGGTCATGATAATGCAATAATTATTGTAATAATATTAGAAAATAGAAATAAGGGGTACAGGGGATTAACTGGTTAACCACTTCCTTAAGCTCAGATAATGCATATGTGTGCTCAAAAGCCCATGCCTTGTTATGCGGCTTGAGAGATGATATTTCTGAAGAAATAGAAGCTTAAACTAAACTTTCTCACAAAATTGTTTTACTCAGATGTTCAGCTCACGTTCTGGATTTGTGCCTAAAAGATTACTGTGTATTTTACAACATCAAATAAAAATTGGACTGTTTATCAAAAATGTACGATATTGATATATCTGTTTGTCCAACGCGTTGGGCAAGTTTTTAAACTGCATTTGAACTACTTTCAAAATGCATTCCTTCAAATATGTTGGTTGACATGAAAATAGTCTAGTTTATAACAGCGACGATACTATAAGTTGAGGCAAATCATATTGATCATTCTAATTGGGACCGCTTAATAAATGAGTTGAAAACCAACCTAAGAAATATCTTTAATGATGCTGGAGATGTTGACGATCGTGCTTAGTTGATGCTGTAAATTATCGAGTCCCGAGAAGACAAATATATGACAACTCATAATAAAATATCGAATTTCTACAAATAGATTGATCCATTAATTGAACAACTGTTTTAGTAAGTATGCGGTCGAAGATTAATTGAGTTGAGAGGTTTATTTTATGTTATTAATTTTGTTGAAACGAAATAATGTTAAGCTTGTCAGTATTTCCACTTCGCACCTAACAAAAATAATGCCAACAATGAATGAAAGCATCTATGAAACCCATACATAATTATTTACTCCATAATTCTATAATAACATTAAAACTTTGACAGAAGTAAGAAAAATGTAGAAATATGGAGGGCATTCTAGATTAACTAAATCAGAATTCGATAAATACTTAATGATACTATTTACAATGATGATATCAGGTAAAGAGCGAGGATCTGTCAAAGATAATTGGTCTAAGAACACTAAAATACGCAATTAGTTTATAGCTGATGAAGTTGGAATGTCTTGCAGAGAATGGGAGGAAATACATTCTAATGTCTGTTATGGTCATATTAAATTGTTATTAGATTAACCTGAAGAAGAAATCGATAATTTAGAAGAAATCGACAAATTTAGACGGTATAGAATCTGATGAAGAAGAATCTGAAAATTCTGACTATGAATATGACGAAGATGATCTAGAAGAACTAAATAAAATATTTAATGATCATGAAGAAGAAGTTTTGAGCTAAAATAAACCTGGTAATGCAAAAAGTAGAAAACTTTAACCATGATATATACAAAATCAAAATTTGTGAAATAACCCTGTTAATTGTAAGAATTTGTAAGTTCTCGTGGTATTCCCAGAGAACAACCTGAAATAGTTCGTTACTACAATAATAATTATAAAGGAGTTGATTATAGACCAACTTACAAAAAATATTAAGTTTCCAGGACGATGTACTCGTTGGACCACAAGGATGTTTATTTATTTTATGTAAGTAATATTAGTTAATGGGTTTTCTTTGATGAAATTATTGCATCCAGAATATAAAGAAATTAAAATAACGGATTATATTGAAAGCATAATTGATTAAATGAAAATAAATCTAACAAAATATGAAATTAAAGCTACACCACGAAAAATTGAAGGTTGTAACCAACCAGTAGTAAGCCCAATTAAAGGACCAGTAATAGAAGCATATAAACACTATCATGTATATACAAAAGTAAGTGCGTAATGTGTCGGCTGCAAATAATGTAATAGCAGATATGTGTGTTCGTGCAAAGGATATCATTTGTGCCCAGAGTGTTATAAAACGCATATTAGTGAATAAAATGACATAAGAGGGTACACACACATTTATAAAAATGAATAAAGTGATTTAAAATACGAATAATATGTTTTAATATATATTGAACACGAAAATAGTAATTTACCTATTAAATGGTTGAAGTCGATTTCGAGAATTTTGTTAATTATTTGCGAAGTGGAAATACTGACAAGCTTAACATTATTTCGTTTCAACAAAATTAATAACATAAAATAAACCTCTCAACTCAATTAATCTTCGACCGCATACTTACTAAAACAGTTGTTCAATTAATTGAAGAAACAAGATAATTAAATGAAATTTAAAAGTACAGTGCTTTGAAACACTCATGTAGAGAAATAGGAAGTAAATTTAGCATTTAGCATTTAGAGAATTACGATTAGATAAGTAGGTAGATAACTAAAATAACCTTCTATAATTAAAAATGCACATGATTATCTTGATCACAGCTCCAATGGTAAAACAGATATGTTACCTTATCTAAAGGCAGTATGGAAGAACAACGAGTACATGGTTGGCCTATTAAGTATATTTGAAACATTAACAGTTAGTAATGGTAGCGTTGAACGATTATTTAGCTTCTATCACCGACAAACAAGTCACTTTTTAAGAAGAAATTTAGATTATAAAACACTTGATGCAATGGCTTACATTTATGTAGAAAAAATAACTAATAACATTAATCACATTTATACAGTTCTAAGTTAGAGCCTCTAACTTCGAAACACAATTATATTATAACAAAAAATTGCCACTTCACCACTTCATTTACATTAAAATGGGTAAAGTAAAAGTTGAATCAACACAACACTAATAGAAACGCGAAAATCGAGCAAAAATTATTGTGAATATAGATCTTAAACACAGGGATAGAGTAAATAAATGGGCAAAAGCTGAACAAGTACAAGAAGTATAGGCATAAGCTGGTATAAATAAAGCAACTTTGGACCAGTTCTAAAAAATATTAGCATAAGTTAGATAATAATAAAGTAGAGAGAACCAATAAGATTACCATCATAGTGCAGACTTTTTCAAGTTCATGAGTTAGCGAACATTTACTGATTAGAACTTTCTCAAGATTTACAGCAAAATCAGAGTTGTTGGTATTCCGCCAAATTAATTAGAGATGCTAGAGCAAATCAAAAATGGGTAGGAGTTGTCTTATGTTACCGGAAAGAAGATAATATTCAAGAGCGAGCTTTCACACATTCATATTGTGAAACTATTCGACCAAAACAAAATCGAAGTGGAGTACACCGCAGGGTCCACTGAGGGCGTGAACCTCCAGGACTACGAAAAGATTTTAACTGGTTTGATATCTGGAAGCGAAGAAGGGAGACAGTTGTTCGACGAAATAGTTGAACGATGGGTGTGAAAGAACTACATTTTAATACATAACTTAACAAGAATAATTCACTGGTTTATCCTCTGCTGGAGAATTAAGTAGCACCCGTACATGACGGCGAATACAATCAGCTCTATAATCCCGTTTCCTATAAAGCCCTGGACGAAGTAAATCAGGTCGAACACAAACGTGAAGAAGTAGATGAAGCTGAGCACCATACACACAGCTATCCTGTAGCCTCCCTTGAACATGGTGATGAGATTCAGAAGCACGAACATGTGGTTGTAGCTCTCCAGAACCATCAGCATGAACATGAAGAAGTCCCGGAAGCCGGCGTTGTCGAGGCCCACCATGGACGGAATGCACAGCGAGCAGAGCGTCATGACGGACGACACCTGGAACAACCGGAACACGAGCTTCCCCTTCGTTGCTTCGTGTTGGATCAGCAAGTCGTACACGTAGCCCATGATCAGCGTGGTCGCGATTTCTATGACGATCGTGAACGTTTTTATGTTTTTAAACAGAAATCTATCGGGTAGGCATTGCATGAAGACTATCTGTTCTTTGTTCGGGCTTTCCTGGCACTCGTTCATCTGCGGAAGCCACGCGATGCTGGAGTACGACGCGAGCATGGCCTACTGAAACGCGAATAGCGCGGACTGAATCAGCAGAATGGCCCCGTTTGTGGTTTTGAAGAGAACGTAGTAGTAGAACTGCACCCACGAAGGGAGTTTGTTAATACAACTCTCACGTTTTGGCTTGACTTCTGCGGGAGTGGAGTTTTTGAGATTGTCCAGAGCCAGTTACTTGTTTTTCATAGCAGAACCAGAGGATATTTAGAACTTGTTCAAGTCATTAGACGCGGTGTCGTCTTCTGAAATTATTTTGGGCTCGCCAACTGCTGAGTAGTCCATGCGTTTTTCAACAATTGATTGGCGTTCTTAGCACATCATTGGATCTACCACTTGGTCGCGAATGATAACGTTTGACATATCCAATTCTTTATCATTGAAGCTTGGTATTGGTAATAATTTATCTAAATACAGAATGAAGATCAGCATAATGACAGCTCCAACATATATGACGATTTCAATACCATATGCCAGAGTAATACTATCAAATGATTGATACAGCTTTTTACCAACTATAGTAGTTAACATGAATAGACCAACAATCAAACCGTTATCGTTGGTTTTCGGAATACATTTAATCATGTAACAAAAACACGCTACAAACTAAAATCCTAAACTAATAGACGCTAAAATAGTAATACCAAAAGCATAAATTGCCGAAAATACATCTAATGCTACCGTTTAGTTATTATTTGCATCTTCATTTGCAACTAAAAATAGGAGAGCGACATAACTTAATGACATCATACATGCGATAAATGTACAGATAGTTGCTACTTTAATAAGTGTGCGTTCTGTTTTCTTTTTTAACTTCACATTAATATAGGTTAGTGTGATTAATACAACCAGCGAATTGACCCAGCTAAAATGGTTTGGATTCACATTAATAGCAAGTCCGCTAGCGTTGTCTAAACAATAATATGTGAATAATTAGCAAATCAAGAATACAACACAGATATATGCTAATAAATACGAGTTAATATTTCTATAATTAGGCTATTTGCAACATTTTTCATCATTTGTTTCATTATAATTAATATTTGATTTAAATTACGGAAGTTTTTGTATATGGGGGCGGCTATATGTGTCAGAATCAGAAGAATCACTTAAATTCATTAATTATGTGATGTGGAATACATATTTCTATATTTTATACTCATATTATAAATTATGAATTTCATGTGTCTTTTATTCCCTAATTACTATATTTTATAGGTTTACATGACTAAAATGGAAGGGAAATCTTTATATAAATACGGTGAGGATCCAAAATATTCATCATTTCTTCATTTCTGGACAAACAATAGAATAGGATTACAGTTATGGGAGGTGGAATTGCTTTTTCTTGTTTACTATGTGAGTAATTATATATTAAAATATTTTGCCACTTCTAATGCGGATGACAAATTCCAATAAATAATCTCAAGTTGGAGATTATTCATGAACTACTCATTAACACAAGAGGGCCAAAAATATGATTTCGATCGTATTAGACCATAATCGACTATTCAAAGTCGGTATTTAATATTCCAAAAAGGAAAAATAGAAATTACCACATGCAATAAAAGGACGGCAATGACAAAAATAAACGCGGTAGAAGATGTTTAGGGAAGGTCAACTAATTCACTTAACAAACTTAGGCAGTTCTGAAGCGTTTGTATTCTCTTCATTTCTGGGTCCAACGGATGAATTCATAAAATATTGTACCAATCTGAACTAGTTATATCACTTGTTTAAGATGTCCCTGTGTAATTTCTACGTTTTAGTCAACAAAACTAATTTATGAAAGATTTTATCTCGAAAATATATGGTAGTTAAGCCTGATTGGAGAAAAGAATAAGAGGATCCAATGATTGGTATACGGACGCAATATGTAATTTATAACTAGTAGCGCAAGCACTGGACCTGCAGAGGACCTCGGTGTTCATCTTCAACTGGGTCAATCTGAACGATTTAGGTATTTCTTAATCACGAAAAACAATGGAGGACTTTTTCTTTCAATCTCAACCGGGAGCTCAAGATGAAGTATTGGTACTTCGCTTAATTAGAATTATAATTCAGGTAGTTACAGTCGCTTTCATTCTCAATATTCAAATAATGAATGCATTTTTGTTTCTTGAAGAATGGAATCAAGTGGGTTAGTCGGGCCCAGCATTAAATAATATATTGATGCTACTCTAAAACAACAGTTATTTTACTTATGATCTTCCACTTCCATTTCACAATGAGAAATCAATTTTCTTGATTGTTAAATTATACAACGTTAGGTAAAGTTGAAACTTATTATTGAAGTATATACAGAGTTATATACGTTAATTATTGTAGCACAGCTATCCAAGGCTCAACCAGGCCTTGATGTGATTGAAGCACTTTACAAATCAATAGTAAATAGAGTTAATGAGTGTATTGATGAGGAGGGAGAACACACTCATTATTGAGCCGGGCAGTGATATAAGTAAGATTCAAATAATAAACTTCATTCTTCTTCCTAATTCAAAAAAGCATTTCGAGGGCCCACCACTGTATATTTTGAACATAATAACTAATGTTAAGCAGAAATGATTAGACTAATAACTAATCTGAACTCACATTAATCATTTTTGGAACTTCTGTACAACATCAAAGTAACTTCATTATATTCTATTATCATAATGATTTTAATTTTATACTATTAACTATGTAAGAAATGAAAAATTCGGTACATTTTTGATAAATAGAACATATCTTATTGATTGGGACACACTTATACATCATAAACAAAAGTTAAACACGTAATATTAAATATATGCCAACATTAACAATAAATTAAAATATAGTTAAATATTAATTTCACTCCAATGAATTTGTCTTTTGATTCCGATTCAGATAGCAAAATGAATTAAAGTTTACTTTAATTTACATAAAAACTTAATAGTGAAGAAACAAATGATGAAAAATGTTGCAAATAGCCTAATTATAGAAATATTAACTCGTATTTATTAGCATATATCTGTGTTGTATTCTTGATTTGCTAATTATTCACATATTATTGTTTAGACAACGCTAGCGGACTTGCTATTAATGTGAATCCAAACCATTTTAGCTGGGTCAATTCGCTGGTTGTATTAATCACACTAACCTATATTAATGTGAAGTTAAAAAAGAAAACAGAACGCACACTTATTAAAGTAGCAACTATCTGTACATTTATCGCATGTATGATGTCATTAAGTTATGTCGCTCTCCTATTTTTAGTTGCAAATGAAGATGCAAATAATAACTAAACGGTAGCATTAGATGTATTTTCGGCAATTTATGCTTTTGGTATTACTATTTTAGCGTCTATTAGTTTAGGATTTTAGTTTGTAGCGTGTTTTTGTTACATGATTAAATGTATTCCGAAAACCAACGATAACGGTTTGATTGTTGGTCTATTCATGTTAACTACTATAGTTGGTAAAAAGCTGTATCAATCATTTGATAGTATTACTCTGGCATATGGTATTGAAATCGTCATATATGTTGGAGCTGTCATTATGCTGATCTTCATTCTGTATTTAGATAAATTATTACCAATACCAAGCTTCAATGATAAAGAATTGGATATGTCAAACGTTATCATTCGCGACCAAGTGGTAGATCCAATGATGTGCTAAGAACGCCAATCAATTGTTGAAAAACGCATGGACTACTCAGCAGTTGGCGAGCCCAAAATAATTTCAGAAGACGACACCGCGTCTAATGACTTGAACAAGTTCTAAATATCCTCTGGTTCTGCTATGAAAAACAAGTAACTGGCTCTGGACAATCTCAAAAACTCCACTCCCGCAGAAGTCAAGCCAAAACGTGAGAGTTGTATTAACAAACTCCCTTCGTGGGTGCAGTTCTACTACTACGTTCTCTTCAAAACCACAAACGGGGCCATTCTGCTGATTCAGTCCGCGCTATTCGCGTTTCAGTAGGCCATGCTCGCGTCGTACTCCAGCATCGCGTGGCTTCCGCAGATGAACGAGTGCCAGGAAAGCCCGAACAAAGAACAGATAGTCTTCATGCAATGCCTACCCGATAGATTTCTGTTTAAAAACATAAAAACGTTCACGATCGTCATAGAAATCGCGACCACGCTGATCATGGGCTACGTGTACGACTTGCTGATCCAACACGAAGCAACGAAGGGGAAGCTCGTGTTCCGGTTGTTCCAGGTGTCGTCCGTCATGACGCTCTGCTCGCTGTGCATTCCGTCCATGGTGGGCCTCGACAACGCCGGCTTCCGGGACTTCTTCATGTTCATGCTGATGGTTCTGGAGAGCTACAACCACATGTTCGTGCTTCTGAATCTCATCACCATGTTCAAGGGAGGCTACAGGATAGCTGTGTGTATGGTGCTCAGCTTCATCTACTTCTTCACGTTTGTGTTCGACCTGATTTACTTCGTCCAGGGCTTTATAGGAAACGGGATTATAGAGCTGATTGTATTCGCCGTCATGTACGGGTGCTACTTAATTCTCCAGCAGAGGATAAACCAGTGAATTATTCTTGTTAAGTTATGTATTAAAATGTAGTTCTTTCACACCCATCGTTCAACTATTTCGTCGAACAACTGTCTCCCTTCTTCGCTTCCAGATATCAAACCAGTTAAAATCTTTTCGTAGTCCTGGAGGTTCACGCGATTCTTTCGTAGAATCGGATTATAAAGTATGTGCATATTCGTGTTTAAGAAGATTTGCGCCTCCAAATTGAGGTAATTAATAACTGCTTTCTACAAATAAAGATAATCAATTTAAAACTCACCATATTATTGTTTTGTGAAAATTACGGTTTGATATTAAAAGTATTTCACTTCACTAATAATGTGGTGTACTCGTTTCAGACCTACTGATTTAGACGAATTAGATTTGCACCCAGCGTCTCAAAACATTTTATAATCGCTTTCAACGTCTAAAAACTTGCCTCATTTGTTATTTGTCGGTTCATCAGGTTCCGGTAGACATACAAGGGCTTTGTGTTTATTGAAGCGCATATTCAATTTGACTTCGATTAATCCAATCTCTTCAACTGTGACCTATACTCACAACACGCAGCAAAACGAGTTAACTGTAGTTTCTTCACCAGTTCATTTGGAAATTAATCCGTCAATGGTGGGAACTCAGGACGCTTCTGTTATTTCTTCGGTGATAAAGGAGGCTGCGACTACAAAGTCTGTTAATTCAGCGTTTAAGGTAATTTTTATTCAGCAGGCGGATCGTTTGTCTCAGTTAGCGCAATAAGCGCTGCGTAGGCTGATGGAGGAGCACGCGCGCACGTGCAAGATATTCATGTTTTGCGAGGATGCGTCCGGTTTGCTTGCTCCGATCAGGTCCCGTTGCTTCATTCTGCGTTTTCCGCACATAAAGCGAGATGAGATGCTCTCTACCATAAAGCCGATCCTCTCCAGAGTCCGCGCGTCCATCTCGCAGCAGGAGCTGGTTGAGCTCTCCGACTGCGCATGTGGTAACCTGCGCCGCTTCCTCCTCCTCTCCCAGGCCTACTACGTGAGCAAGGAGGCCTCAAATCAAGTGCAGGAGGTCCTTCCAAAGTGGGAGGTCAGGTCCAAGCAGCTCTTTGACAAGTTCTTCGTTAAAAAGGAGCAGCTGAGCGCGGACTTCAGAGCCGGCCTCGTTGAAGTTCTCAAACTGGGCGTTCCCCCAGAGGTCGTTCTCGAGTGGTTTTACACCCAAATCGTTAAATAAGAACCGGTGAACATGAAATTCCTGAACTACGTCGCGGGTCAGGCCTGCGAATTCGACTGCAGGCTGAAGGGAGCGTCCATCGGACTGGTTCACTTGGAGGCGTTTCTGTGCTCGGTGCTCCACGCACAGAGTCTGAGGAAAGAGTGATGGTGTTTGATGGTGTTTTGAGTTAATGTTAGAGAGTAAAATAATAATGTACGTGTAGATTATGTGTATGTTAGAGTAGGTTAAACAAAAGGAATTATAAGTTTCGGACACATTTATAGTCAATGTTGTCCCACAAATAATTTATGCAATAATTTCTAAGATACTTGGATATTGCATAATATATTGTGACCGACCTGCTATTATGCGTTTTAATTTTCACAAATCGCTGCAAAACTGTCCCAACCAAAATTAAATATGTAATATTATCACATTTTAGTTACATAATATTTGTTGATCCACTCCTATCCTTTGAATATGGTTAAACCTGCAAAGTAAACCTAGAAATAACAATCAAAGCCTAAGGTAGCTCCTCAGGTTGAAAAAAAGACCCGCAAGATATCAAAACTTACACTTGCTATCATAGCATTCGTAGTTTCTGCTTTTGGATACTAAGTTTATTTGAAACTAGCTCCATATCATTCTATCATCGTTCTGTCTAATTGCAATGCTGATGATAAACGTCTAGAAGGACATACTTTAGCCCTCCCAGCTTTCTGTCCAATGCAAGCTAATGCTCAATATTGGATTGATCCAAACAATACTTATGAGTTTAGAAACTTTGCTCCATGCGCTGATGACGAAGGACGTGTTAAATGCTACCCATTCACTCATAAAAGAACTGCATTTGTTGGACATGACAGTTTCTTAGCTAACTCAAGATTCAAAGCTGTAACTTTTGATCCTGAACAAGAAATTAAAACTATTTTCAGATTTTAAGTAATCCCAGGCAAAGGTTAATTGTTCTACCAATCTAACTTACTTTACAGACCTCTTTTAAGACCAACTGCTGAAGTAAAGGACTAAACTACAACTTATAACTTCATTGTTTCTAATCAATTCGAAGTCAACAACACCCTTAGTTCAGTTATTTTCGAGCAAACTCTCGATTTATTATGCTCTAAGAACAATTCAGTTAATATCATTCATTTTGGTATTAACACAAGCGAAATTGATCACTTGAATAAAACCTGTGTAGATTTTATCGAAACTGACCCCGAGCAATTATGTGAAGGTTTACCATGTGCCAATATTACACAAAAAATGTTGGTAGATTCTGATGGTAAATACTTCGGTTTACATATCAATGCTCTAATGCGTCTTGCTGTTGGTTATAAATACGGAGGATGGATCATGGATCCACAAACTTTAATCAAAGAAACATTTGTTCCAGAACGCGAATTATTGTTTTTATATGATGATAGCAGACCATCTGTAGTTCCAACTACCAACTATGCATTCTTTAAGAAAGAAAGCAAGTTCTTGTTTGAGATGATGAAATACTTTGGTAAGTTCTACAATAAGGATTGCTATTCTTGTTTAGATACTTCTCTTCCAAAATACGTCTATTCATTACACGACTTTGAAATTGACGTAGGTTCTTCTGAATTTTATCTTCCATAATTATGGACACCAAAAATTTACTAACTTTATAAAAAGGGTAAGTTTGATAATGAAGTCTACAATCACTTTGTTACTGCCAAGTTTAAATTCTGGTCTTTAAGATTTTCTGAAGGACTTTACACTGATTTCTGCGACACAAAGAATCTACTTTATTCTGTCATTGCTGAAAACATAACTGGTAAGAAGATATGCTAGTGATTTATCACATTAAATAATAATAATTTATAAAAATAATTGTATAGTCTATTAAATATTTAAATTGTAATATTAATCACATATTTTATGGTTGCAATCTGAAGTCCTATTGATGATGGTGATTGTGGTGGTGGTGATTTTTTCCAGCAGCGTTTGCCATTTACTATGCTATTGGTTCCATGTTAGTTACTTTATTGTTAAATAACCAAATACGTTCTAATTTTATCAACGGTTTTAACACACTTATATCTTCAATCAGATTATTATCAAGTTTAATCTCTATTAAATTTACTAAACGGGCAACTGGGCTTATGTCAGAAATTTGATTGTTTGATAAAATAAGTGATATAAGTCCAGGTAATGAACTAATAATAGAAATATCTTTAATTCTATTTTAGCTGAGATTAAGATATATGAGCTATTACATTTTTGACACCCCGTCGAATTATTCAATATCACAAGAAGTAACGTTAAAGTATCTAATAGTTGTAGGAGTTTTTTCGAAAGAAATATTTTTGCATTGTTTGAAGTGGACTACATTGAGGTCAACTAAGTAGTCTGCAAAATTTGTATCAACAATCTCTTGATCATTTTATATTTCTAACGCTTTGTATTTGCATTATCTTTTGTATTTTTTGATCATTTTTTGATCATAAGGTGTTAACTTGGTAAGTATTTCTTTGTCTTGACTAGTCATACTAGCTGAAGCTCCCATAATTAAAGTGGAATTATAAACTAATATGTCATAATATTTGTGTTTGTGAGTAAAACTATGTTGTAGTGTATTAAAGATAATTTATGATTATTTATATGCACACATGAAGTATGTTAAAAAGATGTGATATGACGAATATTAACATTATCTTTATCTAATATACACAAAATAATTAAAGAAATATTCCGAATCTAAAGAAGTATTAAATATATATATATATATATATATATTCAAGTGAATAAATCACTCGCCTCTGACGATTTTGAGCAGAGCTTCGATGTCTGCTTCGTCGAATTCTTCTGCGCCGAATTCCTTTTTGATGAGGCCGCAAACGGCGACGATGGGGTCGCTGATTTGAACAGCGAGTTCGATTTCGGCTTCGTTGCAGCTCAGGTCTTTGAGTTCGCAGCCGATGTTCAGCATTTTCTGGAGCAGCATTGGAGTTTTAGGTTCGTTGAGCGTTTTGTAGATTACTTTGAACACTCTAACGAGTAATCGTAAGTATGTTCGTATAAATATAATCAAATATGAAATAGTTATGAAATTAACTATTTTAAATATTTTTGTTGCTTTTAACAAATAATTAATGACACACTCATATTTATAATTAAGTATAGTAATTATTTAATTAGTTTAAATATCTTTTCACTCAACACCCTGATTGTGAAATGCCACTAGTTATACTGGCACAGTTTTGAAGCTATGTCGAATTCACAAAGTTGTTCCCAGCCGTTTTGGATGTCTGTATATCAAAAGTACTTGTTCCATTTAGAAAGCCTGTTATCATTCCGCAGTTTTAACCACTTAAAACTATGGAATTCATTGTTGAATTGTATATTTGTAATGTAGTGAATAAAACACATTTTTATGATATTGCTACAAACCCTGCAACATAAGAAGGGCCTGAAATCAAGATATTTTACATAGTTATGTTTTTAACTGTTAATGTAGCGTTCTGAGTTTTATCATAACCAAAAATTCCCACTAATCCACTGCAGTTTCCAGTTAGACATTAAATATTGCAACCTGATAATGTTAAATTTTACAAAAGAAGAATAGATTTATCGCAAACTAACGAAGAATATACAGCAATAATCCCCGATGTAAATACACCACCAGATATATTATTGTTAATTAAGAGGAAGTCGATAAGTGATATGTTGTATGTTTTTGGACTACTAGAAGTAATTTTGCCTATAAACCCAGCTGTTACACTAACTCCCAAAATATTATTATTAATAATACTCGAATTCTCAAGATATGATGATGTTATTAAATTATTTGAAGACATCTAACCTATCATAGCCCCAATTGATTCAGCATATTTACCAGTGCCAGTAATATTAATATTTTTAACCGTCGAATTCTAAATAATATTGCTATAGAACGTGGCGCGTGAAATGAAGCCACCTGCCGATATACTGGTACTAATATTACACATTTATATGGTTGTGTTGATTATAGAGTTGTTTGTCATTTCCATAAATGCAAACAAAATTCCAACTGAAGTTGTTGTTATATTAAAATTCTAAAATATTGAATTTTTAACAACAGAAGTAGAAACCTTATTCCCTCCAAAGAAACCAATGTTACCATTTTTAGCTGTATTTACTTCAACTTTCATAACAATTAAAAGATTCATGAGATATGTATCTAACCCAGCAAATTCTCCTACAACACCTATGTTTCCAAAAAATACATTGGAGTTGCTATAAATAGTAAAAATTATACTTGATTGTGTCATTAACATTGTTCCGCCTAAACCTGCAATTAATCCTGTATTGGAATAACACATGTGTATTGGAGGTGGAATCTGTACAAATTAAATTTTAAATATATTTTTGATTAAACTCACTCCTTTGAATAGCAGCACTTGCTTAATTTGGTTTTATAGCTCTTGTGGATATTAAAATCTTAACTGGGCCTTGAGCTATTGATTTTTGCGAATTTCAATCATGCAGCTCTCTTTAGTTTCTTTTTCAGAATTTAGCTAGATCTAAACTTGATAATACTTGTTAAGACCAGTCAGAAAGGACTGCAAAGCAACTGCAGTTTACAATTTGTGCCTTGACGTTTTTCACGCACTTATACCAGTTGAGAATTAATTGTGAAACCTAGTACAATTTCGTAGCTTGTAACTTTTTGACAAAGTAACATCATCATTACATCTGATGCTACCTCTTTGATATCATCATTCAATTCAGAACAAAACCTGGTTTTGGTCCAAATAAGAAGCTTCATCCAGCAACTCCTGTTATTACCAAACTGGTTATAACTGTTTTCTCTTCGATTCTGAAGACAAATTTAAACTTTGAAGGTACATCTTACGTTTAAACTGAAGAATTGTAAAGCTCTTAATCAGATTGATTATCAGCTTTCTTAGAAGTGTTCTAAAATCTCCCAAATGTCTTGGAAATTGTTTTGATCACTTCTTTGATTCGATCTCGGGGTATCGTCTTGTGTTTTGCTCTTGATTTGAAGGTTGATTCGGACGACGAGTTCATTTATCAATTTTCAAGAAAGGTCAGATTGTGAAGCAATGAGTTGATTACATAGCAATCGATGCTTTGCGGAATTGTACTACCTTTTGCTGCTTGTTTAAAAACATCAAAATCGACGACTACCTTAAGAACAACGGTTCTGTTGTTAACTTCTCTCAAATAGCTCCAAATTAACTTCATAGTTACAAAATAACAACGCCTAAGGATCTGATGGGTTGCAACTGGGGGCAACTTGTGGGAATAGATGTTTCTATCGTGAAACATCACTCTTTGAACAGTGAGAGTGTCACAGTGATAAGAAGTTAGCTTGAATATCATCTGAAAAGCATTGCGACGTGTACAACAATTTTGTTTTCTTGTGGATCAACTCATCAACACTCATCAAAAGAAAGGAAGTGGTTGAATATTTTTGATTAATTTTTTGGGGAATATTATATAACTATTTAAATATGTTAGTTATTAATTGAAATATGTTGGTAACATCACAAGACCACGACTACACATGTGGAATAACTAAGAGATCTGCCACTAAAATTTTATTAAATACACAACTCTTACAATGTGACATTTAAGTTACCCTAATAACCAACAGCACTTATAATGAATCCAGATTTAAATATATAATTGGTGTCTAAATATTAATAACAATTGAATATTATATTTGTTATTGTTAAATTTATACCAGAAAAACTAGAATCAATATTTGAAATTAATCCACCAAATTAGTATTGGATAGTATCTGTTGATGACATTGTGGTGAGAGTCTATGGTTATGTGATGCTCCCCAAGATTACTGAGATATTTGTTAATGTAATGTTACAACCATAAATTTAAATAAATAAATATGAAGATGAGCGCCCAATATTATAGGTGCTTGATTAAAAAGTTACGTTATAAATTTATATATTTACAACTGAACCATACGGAGTCATAATGGTAAACGTGATCATCGCTACACATTAAGTGCTTTAATATGCACCAAGCACTTGGTAACCTGTAATAGTCATAATTCCAGTTGTTATATTTATCAGTGTGATGTTTCCTGAAGAAGGTGCAAAACTTAAATTTATCAATAAATTATTAATATTTGCATTATTAGTTTCATTTTATAATATTTAAAGTTATTATAAAGAATTTACAGTTATTAAAGTGTTTAACTTTGAAATTATATTCATTTAAGATATTACAATAGTGGTCGCTGGAGTTAGAATAGATCCAGAATTAACTGTTTAGGTACCTATTTATATTTTTATGTTTGTAAAGGAAGCTTAACTTTAAAACAAAGGTTTAACAGTTGTAGTATAAACGTTATTTGAAATATCTATAAATGCGTTTTTAACAACCGTTGCAGTTTTAAAAACATATCCGCTGGTATAATTCGCATTATTAGTAACTGAATGTGTAATCGCTTAAATATCAAATTAAGTCGCATACATAGACTGAGAGCACTTAATTCCTGATTCAGAATTTTCTATTGTGTATTGACACAATCCATTTACGATAGTATGACCTAAGGCAATACATTTGCATGAACCACCTATCATCGATATTCCAATAACTCCGCTACAGATACAAGCATTTCCAACTAAAGATGAGTAAGTTGGACAACTACAAATATTTGATATATTAAGACCGTCCGTTCCACAGCTGCACGCTCCATTAACAATAAACGCCCCAGAAGTCGGACAAGTACAAACACCTCCAATTATGACTTTACCGGTCACGCTGCAAACACAAGCGTTTCCGACAACGCTGGAGCTAGCTGGACAAACGCAAGTGCTCCCAGAAACAATAGCGTCAACTACTTCGCACTGGCATGCTCCATTTTTCACAACTTAGCCAGTTACAGTGCAAGTGCACGCATTATTTATCAATGACGAATTTATCGGACAAGTGCAAGCATTTCCAATGATGAGCATATTTTAAATGGGACACTGACAAACTCCATTTATGGCTTATTATCCTGAAATCGGACACTCCATATATTAACATAAGTTGTTCACGAAAGCGTAACCATATAGCCTGCCACATTTTATTTTTAGTACAAATTATTAAATCGCTTCGTTAAGTGCTAGATATCTTTAGTAAACATCAGCACTAACTCCAGACTAAGTATCTATTCTTGCATTGAAATTGGGAATTGATGAGCTTACTTAATGAATTTGACTAGTGGTGCTTTACTTCAACACTGAAATTTTATCAAATAATTTAGCATCTATTTGTCTTAAGTTCAAATCAAAACTTTCAAATTAATTTAGTAGGTAACTGGTCGCTTCTAGAATGTTGATGCAAGAACTGTCGTATAGCATTTTTCCATCTTGGCACGAACACGCTTCTCCATCAAAAACGAAGATAGGTTTACAGACTAGCCTATAATCTATTTCCTCGCTGTTATCTAAAGAATTTATGCAAATTCCATATGAATACTTCATATTCCCACATAGCTAACAGTTTAAAGTTACACCACCAGAAATAGTAACTAAATTTTCCCCAGAACCAACATTTTTCACGGCGTTAGTGCACATCTTTACATTTGAAGACTATATTTGTATAGTATCAGTCACAAATGAAATTAGCGCACCAACGCTTCCATTTCCGTTGAAATAGCCTGTAAGGTTGCTATCTTTAAGATTAATCGTGATTTTATTAGATTGCATCACCAATCCACCGATCATCTTTCCAGACAATCTGGATTGAATAGAGCAACTTTCCAAGGTTATGTAGCTTTTACCGAATAAAACCAGCCCGGAAATATTTATTCCAACTCCAACAAAGACTAAACTTGATTAAATAGCATGCAGATCGCATTTGAAACATATCAGAGCGCTTTCGGCGAGAACCTAGGAGATTTTAACATTTATTTTTGAGTTTTGTACCAAAATATTTTCAGTCGCCCCAAACAAGTAAAAAGAAGGAAGATCCAAAGGCAGAACCTAAAAGTTTACAATCACATCTTTCATTTTTTATGTATACAGACTGAAGTAACTACGATATTTTTAAGAAATAAATTATTAAGGTACTTGATTATTTGACAGAAGAGTTTATTTTTGGCAATATAACACTTTGATATTATTTACATGTATTTTGTTGTTGCACAACTGCTAAATAGGTTTTTACACATACAAATTTGTTATCACTTGTTGATAACTGGGTTCAAGGACTAATTGATGTTGAACACAAAGATAATATATCATTAAATATGGTGGTGTGGAATTAATTAGAATTATTATATCTAACTAAACATATGATTATATTGTAATTGAAATTATAATTCAAAAATAAACTAAAATAAATTTAAGAAATACAGAAATTTTATTTTTGGAATTTCATTTAACTTTTATTTACTAATAATTAATAAGATGTTACTATTTTGATATCAAATTTGAATTCACTTAACAAACATTAAAATAATCTTATCAACAATATTATATGCTATAATTTAATCTTTATCTGATAATCCTTTCCGGAAGTAGTACCATTGTCCACTTATAAGGGGTTATATTAATGAAAAAATTAAGATATAGAGATACAAAAGTATGATAGTGAATCCAAAGAAACTTAAAACTTAAGAAACTAAGGTAGCTCCTCAGGTTGAAAAAAAGACCCGCAAGATATCAAAACTTACACTTGCTATCATAGCATTCGTAGTTTCTGCTTTTGGATACTAAGTTTATTTGAAACTAGCTCCATATCATTCTATCATCGTTCTGTCTAATTGCAATGCTGATGATAAACGTCTAGAAGGACATACTTTAGCCCTCCCAGCTTTCTGTCCAATGCAAGCTAATGCTCAATATTGGATTGATCCAAACAATACTTATGAGTTTAGAAACTTTGCTCCATGCGCTGATGACGAAGGACGTGTTAAATGCTACCCATTCACTCATAAAAGAACTGCATTTGTTGGACATGACAGTTTCTTAGCTAACTCAAGATTCAAAGCTGTAACTTTTGATCCTGAACAATAAATTAAAACTATTTTCAGATTTTAAGTAATCCCAGGCAAAGGTTAATTGTTCTACCAATCTAACTTACTTTACAGACCTCTTTTAAGACCAACTGCTGAAGTAAAGGACTAAACTACAACTTATAACTTCATTGTTTCTAATCAATTCGAAGTCAACAACACCCTTAGTTCAGTTATTTTCGAGCAAACTCTCGATTTATTATGCTCTAAGAACAATTCAGTTAATATCATTCATTTTGGTATTAACACAAGCGAAATTGATCACTTGAATAAAACCTGTGTAGATTTTATCGAAACTGACCCCGAGCAATTATGTGAAGGTTTACCATGTGCCAATATTACACAAAAAATGTTGGTAGATTCTGATGGTAAATACTTCGGTTTACATATCAATGCTCTAATGCGTCTTGCTGTTGGTTATAAATACGGAGGATGGATCATGGATCCACAAACTTTAATCAAAGAAACATTTGTTCCAGAACGCGAATTATTGTTTTTATATGATGATAGCAGACCATCTGTAGTTCCAACTACCAACTATGCATTCTTTAAGAAAGAAAGCAAGTTCTTGTTTGAGATGATGAAATACTTTGGTAAGTTCTACAATAAGGATTGCTATTCTTGTTTAGATACTTCTCTTCCAAAATACGTCTATTCATTACACGACTTTGAAATTGACGTAGGTTCTTCTGAATTTTATCTTCCATAATTATGGACACCAAAAATTTACTAACTTTATAAAAAGGGTAAGTTTGATAATGAAGTCTACAATCACTTTGTTACTGCCAAGTTTAAATTCTGGTCTTTAAGATTTTCTGAAGGACTTTACACTGATTTCTGCGACACAAAGAATCTACTTTATTCTGTCATTGCTGAAAACATAACTGGTAAGAAGATATGCTAGTGATTTCTCACATTAAATAATAATTATTTATAAATAATAATTGTATAAGCCATTTAATATTTAAATATATAATATTTATCACATATTTTATGGTTGCAATCTGAAGTCCTATTGATGATGATGATTGTGGTGATGGTGAGTTTTTCCAGTAGCGTTTGCCATTTACTATGCTATTGGTTCCATATTAGTTACTTTATTGTTAAACAACCAAATACGTTATAATTTTATCAACGGTTTTAACACACTTATATCTTCTATCAGATTATTTTCAAGTTTAATCTCTATTAAATTTACTAAACGGGCAACTGAGCTTATGTCAGAAATTTGATTATTTGATAAAATAAGTGATGTAAGTCCAGGTAATGAACTAATAATAGAAATATCTTTAATTCTATTTTAGCTGAGATTAAGATATATGAGCTGTTACATTTTTGATGCCCCGTCGAATTATTCAATATCACAAGAAGTAGCATTAAAGTATCTGATAGTTGTAGGAGTATTTTCGAAAGAAATATTTTTGCATTGTATGAAGTGGACTACATTGAGGTCTACTAAGTAGTCTGCAAAATTAGTATCAACAATCTCTTGATCATTTTATATTTATAATGCTTTGTATTTGCATTATTTTTTGTATTTTTTGATCATTTTTTAATCATATGGTGTTAACTTGGTTAGTAGTTCTTTGTCTTGACTAGTCATACTAGTTGTAATTCCCATAATTAAAGTGGAATAATTAACTAATATATCATAATATTTGTGTTTGTGAGTAAAACTATGTTGTAGTGTATTAAAGATAATTTATGATAATTTATTATGTTCATTATGTTTGTTAAAAAGATGTGATACGACGAACATTAACATTATCTTTATCTAAGATACACAAAATAAAAGAAATAATAACAGTTAAATAGAAAGTTAAATTTTTACTTCGTTCTTCAAGCCAAATTTTAAGAAACAATAATAATATATTCAAGTGAATAAATCACTCGCCTCTGACGATTTTGAGCAGAGCATCGATGTCTGCTTCGTCGAACTCTTCTGCGCCGAATTCCTTTTTGATGAGGCCGCAAACTGCGACGATGGGGTCGCTGATTAGAACAGCGAGTTCGATTTCGGATTCGTTGTAGCTCAGATCTTTGAGTTCGCAGCCGATGTTCAGCATTTTCTGGAGCAGCATTGGAGTTTTAGGTTCGTTAAGTGTTTTATAGATAACTTTGAAGACTCTAACGAGCTCGGCCGGTGCGAAGTAGGTTTGCTCTATCTTGTCAATCTGGGACTGGATCTTTTGGAGATTCTGCTGTTGGTAGTAAAGTTGCTGGTGGATCTGGTCAACAACTTCCTCAACGTTGAATTTCTTGTACTCGGACTTAAGAACAAGTAATCTTTAGATTAGGATTTCCAAGAACTGGATCACGGGCTGGGTTAAGAGAATCTTATCAAGCTGGCCGGCTCTGAGCTCGCCATCCTCGTAAAATATCTTCTCAAAGCCGTTTTGCTCGCTCAGATTGTTTATGTAGTTGCTCTGAGAAGCAACAGCTTGCAATATTAATAACATCTTTAATTGATTAGAACCTTCAGTTGAGTCTGCGGCTATTTTCTTGAGGCACAATTTAACTTAAGAATCGAAGAACTCCTGAATTTGCTGCTGATAGGTAGTGAAAGCAATGTGGATATTCTCGCAGTTTGCCTCGAAATCTGCGATGGTAATGTATTCGTGCATTGGTTGTCTGTCCTCTCTTTGTCCCAAAGAAGACAAAATATCGGTTTGGGCTTGGCCCTATTGCGACATAATTTCAATAACGGATTTGGACAAAGTGAAGTTAACGAAACCGGTTCCGTCGAACTTTCTAACGAATGGGCTGATGGTGGCTTGGAAAATGTGCTTTGCGAGCATGGAGCGTTGTTTTATCAAGCCATTTCCAAGCTGTGTGTAGATATAGTCTACGTTGTACGGGATGATGAAGGGTTGATAGAGGGCCTCTTGTTTAATATTTGCTTTGAACTGCGTTTGCGTTGATTTCAGGTGTTCAAGTGCGAACAATATGATTTGTGAGACGTGTTGTGCGGTGAAGTTTTGTACTTCTGTTTCTTTCTGGAATATCTCATTTTGGCAGATGTAGTGCTGCTCGAGTTGGTTTAGCTATGATGTGAATATGAGTCCTTTTTATTCCGTTTGTTTCTGGTTTGCTTGCTGTACGACTGCAATTTCTTTGAATATCTATCCTTAAGCGCCGAAGTAGCTTGCTTGCAGTACAGTTTCAACCTGGACCATGCTCACGTCGAATGCGACTATTTACCCCTGAATTCTCTGTGTCTGTATCATTCTGAGCATTTCCTGGTCGTTTTGAGCGAGGTTTCTCAGCCACTGAACGCACTCGTTAAACTAATCGGTCATTTGGAAGAGGATTTGAACGGCGTTTTGCTTTGACAGCGGGTCCAAATATGATAAGAGCTCACCAAAGGGCATGAACGAGGAGGAGATTTCAGCGAAAACGGAGTTACTGGTGAACAAACCGAATTCCTCGGGCAACTGTAGAATGTTCGCGTGTGCTTCCAACTGCTTGTTTATGTTCAAGAGGGTTTGTTGAATGAGCTTGGCCTGTAAGGCGAGCACGTGGTGAATCGGGCTGAAAATAAGCTGCACGAGAAGCTAGTAGTGGGCCATCGGCGGGTAATTCGTCTTAATATAGTTCAACTCCTTCACGAAATGAGCAAAAAGAGCTGTGAACTGAGTAAACTGGGACTACTCGAGCGAGATTACACCAGAAAACTTCTGAATGGACTGCTGCGAAGTGAATATGCGCTGCTTTGAACACTGGACCACCAAATGAGACATGTGATTCAAATTGGACAAAATAAGCTAATACGAACCAAACTCGGTGTACTGCTTAATCGGACCCAACGTATCACGATAATGCTCCCAATCGCAAATTAATGTGCGCTAACGCTATTGCAACGGATCAGAAGCACTCACGAATATCGGATGATAATTTAAGTACACAGCATACTCCATAATATGAGCCGCTATCTAAATGAGCTTCTCAACATTCTTCTACTCGAAACACTCGTTAAACACCTAGAAAGAAAGCATTAATCCATCCTGGTCATCAAATATTTAAGATTTAAGAGCTGTTTGCATAGACTCTACCATTGGCGTAAATATTATATCTTGGAAGTGACTGTTCAGGCTTGGAGGAATGTATTAACTTAAGAACTGTGTATTTTATAGAACATCAGCAGTTGTTTGCAATTTATCAAATATTTCTTCAAATGCTCCAGATTAAAAGTTTTCAAAATCAGACAAAATTTACAGCACGAAATTAGACTTGTGGATTTTCTACTAATATAATCCAGCAGATTATAATGAACACAACTTCGGTACTATTTGGGTCATCATGTTCTTAATAGAACTTTGAGCTTCAACTAACATTTAAGAAGCTAGAATCACAGCATCTACTTCATCAATATCAACTAATCTCTCAGATTTAAGCAGTATCTCATAGAAGCAGTATTATGCCTATAAATCTAGATATTTTCCTCTTGTTTATTTAATGTTGGATTGTAATTCTTGGCAATCAGTTAATACTGGTAAAAGATAACCGTAATTATCAGGAATTGATTAGTTATTTAATTACTATTTAATAAGTTTGGCCATTTCCTACAATTCTAAATTATTTAATGTATAAATTATATTTGTACTAGCTTCCATGGCTGACTATGTGATTTGCTGGAATGAATCTTTTATTTAGCTCAACCAATCGGTTAAGTTGACACAAATTGTTTCAAATTATTTTTAATAAAAGGCTTTAGTTGGCTTTTAATCTAATTGCAAGCAAAGACATCTGTAATCGATAATAGCCTTTCTTAACCATAATTCTTATTGCATTCCTATTTCCCATTGTATACCTTTTTACTATATTACTGCACGGTCAAGACTAGGGTTAGCTCTACTTACTACGAACTTATTATACATTGTACACAAATCTTCAAATCTACTATTATCTTCAAAACCAAAATCATCCATAAATTCATTTTGAGTTAATGACTACACCTCTAACTAACGCATTTATATGTATTATAGTTTCATTACTTAAAACATTATCAACTCAAACCTCAAACGAGAAATCTCTTTAGCATTTTATTCAGAATCTATTTATTATGATGATAGTGTTTATTATGTTAAGCATATATCTTACCAGCGCTTTAAGTATTCTAATTAGTTTTGAGAACGTTATATACAAATAGATTACATGAGAAGTTTAAATTCGCATGATTCAAACCAGAAATTTAGTTGTACATATTATGTGTACACTTTATTTACTTTTTCAATTGTCATATTTAATCTAGTAATATTCGTTTCATTTTTCTAAACTAAAGAGTATTGAATACATTCACCTAACGAAGTGAGCATTGTGTCTAAATTTCTTTATAATTTAATATAATCTTCTGCAAATTAATTAATAACTGTTTAGCGACTTTCGTTATTATTCATATATTGTTTTATTTATTCCACAAATGCATCAAAAGTAGTTTACAGTGATGAGATATATTGAGAGGATTTATTCAACTCTTAAATTACTTGCGATTCATTAGTGATATTTCCGTACTTTATTAATGAATCAATGTATGGTACAGTTAACTATACTTAGCGCTCATAAGTTAATTTGAAATCTTACATAAATGTTTCAGTTAGTTAGAATATTTGTTAGTATGCAAATGGAAGTCTCTAATCTACAACTTTAACTTATTACGCAACTTATTTATAAAATCCTTCAGCATATTATGGATGAGAAAAGTTTTCAAACAAACTATTTTTAACAAATTATTAAAAGTCTGCTTTTGTTTTTAGTTCTGATTAAACTATTTATAAGTGCATCGATGTGCATATCATTTATTATGTGGCAAGCATAATTTAAGCTGTATCTATTTAATCCAATGATTAGCAAATCATTTTAATTACAGAATCGGATTATAAAGAAGTTTCAGACTCGATTCTTAACTCTTATATCCAAATAATTGCTTCTGATTCATATTCGTAGATAACATCGCTTATATATTATTCTATTTCTGCAGGATATCCAAAATTTAAGTATGCATGCTATTAAAGCATAACAAAAGTAGTTTCAAATGTGTTTTTAGCAATACTTTATTCTTATTTTAAAACATTTATCATAGATTCTGGTTTTGTTTAGTCATACTGCATTTCAATTTGTTGTATTTATCTCTTACAACAGGCTGCAACAGATTCTTATGAATGTTTTTCAAGATGTTATAATCTATGTCTTTAAAATTCGATTAACTCAATTACTTATTCATCCGCTGCTTACTATTCATAAACATAATTAGACAGTTTCTAATGAGATTCAAATAATTTCTACACGTATCCAGCTGAATCGTTAATTTAGTTAACGAAATTTGTAATTTGTTAAACAAATTTGATATAGTCCGCCATTTAATACATCTTATAATCTCTTCCTACTTAATTCATTAGCTGAACGTAAATTACTAGAGCATCGTCGAATTTTATTCTAAATACTTCATTTTACTTTAAAATTTGTACAAATATTGAAAGCACATTGTTTTCAATATTTACTAAGTGATTATCAGATAACTCATTTTGTTAGTTGAATACATTAATAACATTCATAATTGCATCATTAATAAATTACTTGTGCTAATACACAAGTAAATCTAATTGTTCTCTGCACGCAACTAGTTTTGTTTCAAACTCATCAACATCAGTTATATATTCTTTAATTTAGTTCTTTCTTTATTCGATAGAATTAATAATAAATTTAGCATCATTTAATTAGGAAATTAATTATGATGATGAACTTTATGGAAGTTTTCTTGATAAAGTTAAATTAACGATTTATAAGTCTTCCACAGGATCTAATATTACATCAGTTAACCATCTTAAAGCTTTTTAAGAATCTTTATCTACTAAAATAATCGATTGTTATAAAATCAAAATATTATCTACACATGACTGTAACAAACATTTTACTGCTTCAAATTCCATTTATTACCAATCAATATCATCGTCAGCCCGTTATCCTTAAATATTATAATTCATAGCAAAAGTTTCATCATCAAAATTGATTTCGTTCATTAGCATTTTCAATTATCTTATAAATTGTTTTCTACCTTCTACTGAAGTCAATTTAGTAGAAAACTAACTTGGTGTTTGAATATTTTATGTTGCTTATCCACTCATCTATAACTTTTAGTTTTCATTTAATGACTACATATACTGATTAATTAAAAACATATCTTATTCTACCTAAAATTATTTTAATTATTATTTCATTAACAATATCTTTTAAACATACACTTACATTGAAGATTAAATTGTGTTAATTTACTCGAAATTTTCTTTGTACAATTCTAATTGTTCAACAATTTACTAATTGTTTGAGCAAATACACAATTATGATAATAATTATGCAATTGTTTTTAATAACTTAATAACTTGCATAACTAAAGATTGTAAAGTTATGTAATTTTATTAAAGTTAATTCATTTATAGTTATAAAGTATCTGGATTTTAAGTATTTTTATCTACTTAAAATGCAATGGATTCAAGTCTTTTAATTTAAACGATTATATCCTTAATTTTGCCAATATTAACATCTAATTATGTCATAATTTGTAATTGTTATTCAAAATCATTTTAATTGTCATCTAACATTTTAAGTTTTTATTATGCTAATAAAATAAGTAAATTAAATGGTATTGTGATACGTCCTACAGAATATGTACATTTTTATCTCAACTATAATTTGTCTTCAAGTGATTTTGTTTATTTTAATAATTCGTTTATCTTTTCTTTAATTTTATAGTTGTTTTGTAAACTTTATTATTATTCTGGAACAGCTAATAATTTTTGAAGTATTTCTTAAACTTATTTGTCGAATTAATCACTAAAATCTACTAATTTAAATGTGTTTAATAATTCTTAAGCTAATTAATTACTCATTTCTTATCTTACGGACTTTTGTTACTTTTCTTATATAGTTTTTACCAACTAAATTTGTTACCTTTGTATACTATCTTCCTAAGTGAGAGCTATTTCGGTATTCATAAGCTTTCCAACTGATATATTAAGTTCATTTCCATATTTAACAAAATTAGATTATTGTTTCAAAATTCTTGAAACAGTTTCTTATGAACCAGCTAAAAGAAGCTTATCAGATTCAAAACCGAATTATTCATAAAATAAATGTTTGTCCAACAAAGGTTAGTTAACAGAAACGAGTTACTACGTTACATTTTCAAGTATTTATTACTATAATTGAGAATTTTCATACTTCTAAACATTTTAGACCTTGGATTCTGTTATCATATACTATTCTGCGTTGGCTAAAAATTCAGCGTACAAATCTTCAAGCAAATAAGTCTTGGTAAAATCAACTTCATTTAGATTTTTACGATCAAAAGCTTGTTTGGATATAATTAAAAGTTAATCTTTAATTTTTAATAACTAATATTGATTACTTGTAAGTAATTATAATTATGTTAAAACAGCTTATGGAAGCTGGAGCTTAACAACAGAACTTATAACACTTAACGGAGTTTGCACTTGATTTATTAAGTTATGAACATTTTAACTTGTTGTAAAATTAATTAATAAATCGATGACTTGACAAACCTATTATATACCGCTCTTCATCATCAAAAATTCATTAAATTACTCCAATGAAAACTTATTAGTTTCAATTTTCTACTTATTTAATACAATAGTATCATAAAAAGTCATTATTGCTTGTACTAATTGATTTAGGAAAGTATTTAATTGATTAATAGCTTGCAATTATAACTCTCTAGATTTTTTAGTTATTTATGATGTGTTTCCAACAGTTTTATTTATACTTTAAACTTTATCAACGAAGTTCAAATAACAGTGTTTAGTATCAGAAAATATCATCTGGGGCATGATAGTAATATCTTTTTCATTTACATAACTTTAAAATTAACTGAATGCTTTAGAAATATAATTGTAAACATCTTTATCTTAGTTTTATATTTATTCTGCTTCATCATTCATTTCCAGTTGAATCAATAATTACATTTTTTCATCATAAGATTGCTAAATTGAGTTTCTTATATCTTATAATTTTTCTTTTGTTAAATTAATAGAATTTACACTAAACAATTGTTATGGGTGTTATTAGTGATTTTCGACAACAACTTTTGAATTGAGAATATTTGTTAATGCTAATTCAGATTATACTTTGACTTTTTAAGTATTTTGTTAGATGTTAGGAATTAATTCATTTTATTTGGAAATGTTATCCGATAATAATTCTAAATATATTTCGATGTAGTCTAAATCAAACTGTTTAAAGTGTAACTCCATTTGTGTTGCTAATAAGCTATGGAATTTTATATCTTGATTTACATCTATTTAGATTAATTCTAAGAACGACTCTCTTATTTGATTAAGTTAGATATCAATTGCTCCCAAAATATCTTCAATTTCATCCTCACGAATATATGATTAAACGTCCTTTAACAAGTCCAAAGCCTCACGCATTTTGAAACAGTTCATTTCAAAGTTTGTTTCTTCTATTTGTTTATTAACGACTTATTGTC
Source organism: Hexamita inflata (assembly GCA_963988835.1). Classification (NCBI taxonomy): domain Eukaryota; phylum Fornicata; order Diplomonadida; family Hexamitidae; genus Hexamita; species Hexamita inflata. The sequence continues at coordinate 34,876 of CAXDID010000928.1, read as the reverse complement.
TTATTAAATTCAAATCCCTTGCAAATTCTTCTTTTTATTTAAGAACATTGGTATATTATTCAGTTACCAAACTTATTTCGTCATAGACTTTTGCGATAAAGTCAACTTTTTCATCTATAATATCTAAGTCTTCTCGTCCTCCATATTTCATTAATTTTTAAACTTCTTTTTCTTAAGCTTTAAACAATTACGAAATAATTTACACAGTTTTGAAATTACCTTGACTAACGGCGAATTACTATTATAAAATATCTTGAAGGGCATCTTCATCAGGTAAGTCTTTCACAACTAGTTTTCCAGATTCAATATCATCAATCAATTCATCTGCTAATTCTCCATTAAAACTCATTTATATAAGTTAAATTGAGTTATAACTGGCTGTTTGACTTACTTTTAATCCCTAAATCATTTAACTGATTGTATAACCATTGATATAATTGGCAAGTTATTGCAAAATAATCGTACATCTCTTTCTAAGTATCTGTGATTGCAATAAAACAGCTAATACACGTTCAACTCTTTCTGCGAATTTTTAAATTGAAATGGTTAATTAATCATATTCGTTCAATAATTTTAATGCAACAGAAAGCAATTTCATAGTTGTTTCAACATTAATTACTGACATAGTAAGGTTTTGCTTCAATATTAAATCAAATATTGATCTAAATCTTTATTAAATTAAAGGGCAATTATTATCCAAATGGTTTAAATTAGGTACATATAATTAGTTTTGGAGCTTTCTTATATTGTCAAATAACTCGTGTGCTTCTGTGGAGCTCATTTTGCTGCTAAGTCTCTTGCTGAGTTGTTAGAAAATTTAGTCGATTTGTTTTAGCTCTGAGAATTGCAGTAAAATTTACTGTGCGGTATCTTGAAGCAACTTTGACGATTTGTCTTGAACGGCTTCCATATCTTTGATTTGGTTGGATATTTCTCTGTTCATGGTGCATGTGAGTTCTTTCAGGAGTTGCAGGTTAACGAAGTTTAGGTTGTCAACTCGTGGTTGTTCGCCGCATTGCAGAATTTAATTTTGAAGTGTTTCGAGTTTGTTGATGGATGCGTCAAGCACTTCTTGGTCAACTTTCTTCAGTTTTTTGAGGTTTTGCAGTTGTTGTCCGTTTACGAAGCATTCGAATTGGAGTGAGATGAGTCTCATTTTGTTCAGTTCTCCTTCAGTGATGTGTATGAATTCTCCGTCGACTATTTTCTCCAGTTTTGCGATGACTTCGACCTGAGTGACGTCGTTTTGCTCTTCTTGCATGAAAACTCCCTCTTTGAGGCGTTCGAATTCGTTCACGAGTTAGTCGTACATCTCAATGGCGAGTTTTTTGTACTGGGCTTGGTACCCGGAGCCCGAGTCGTCGTTGTTCTGTTCTTTGATTATGGCGGTAAGATCGTTTATTTCCTCGAACTTTTTGTTCAGTGCCGGTTCGTTTGCGATGTTCAGGAGCCTCTCGAATATTTACTGGTTCAAAATGAAAACGGAGGCGGTTTTCTGTTTTTGCTCGAATTTTAAATTCGAGTTCATGAATTAAATTAACTGGTTGAATTCGGTCTCCAAAAAGTTGTTTATGAACTCCTTAGACTTGAGCTGCACCTGCTTGTTCAAATTTAGCTTTATTTGCTCGTAGACGAACGAGGTCTCGTCCGATTCTAGGGTGTAGTCGTTCAGCTCAAACTGAAAATTGGAATTCTTGTTCAAAAATTCTTTGAGTGAGTTGAGAATGAACAATTGTGACTTCTTCTGCGCGAAATTCTACGACTCAAGGAGCAACTGGTGAATGAACTGCACAAAATTTATCTGATTGCTCACTGACTGCTTCAACTGCTGTATCTTCTAGTGCGTTTGCTGATAAGATTGCTCCGTTTCGGCCTCGAAAGATGAGATGCAAGCACCGATTAATTAAACAGCTTGGAGATGCGCGGCAGACTCGAAAATCTACTACTGAGACTAACGGTTGTTCTTAAACAAAGAAACCAGATTCTCAATCAAATCCTGGCTCGTAACCGTCTAATCGGACGTTTGAAGCTTGTACTGCAAAATCTCCTAAGAAGATATCTTCTCTATTATCTGAGTGAGCTCCGCAATCAATCCCTGGTCCGGCTTATTAACCTGCAAAAGCTTGTTCAATTTCATCGTCAGTAATTCAACTGATACGTTTGCTTCGTCAATTTTCTCAGAGTTCTCCTTTTAAATGATTTCAACTCTATTAACGAATTACTCAGCATCCTACAAAATGAGGGAGTCGACCTGATCCAAGGCACGTCCTTCCTCAATTTATTGATTTAACATACGAAGACCGTACAAAGGCCTGCCATTTTCAACAACATTCTAATATAGCAAAGCGCATTAATAGAAGTTATTTACTTCATTTTCATATTGAAAATCGATGAGCAAAGGTATGCCATCTTTTTCAAGACTTTGCTTGAAATTTTGATAATCATTGAGAGAATCAGCACTGTAAGAATAGCAATAAAACAAAACTTTTTAGGTTATTGAATTAGTAAAACGAGGTTGCTTAAATTCAACGCTATAATTCTTCAAAAGTGATTATATCCAAGCCTTTAAACCAGAAAGACCGTTTTGATTGTCAAACTACGATTACAGCACAATAGCTTCGACAACGCAATCAACAGTGGTTTCAATAGTTTGCAAAAAGTGATCTGTTTAGCTTCCAAGTGACTCGAGAAGCTTTTATATCATTTCGAAGTTTTATTCATGGGCTTATTGTGAAGCTGGCTTAAAATCAAAACTAGGTATTTGCGCTAAAATATCAGTACTTAAAGATTGTAGCAATGATCCTAAAGCTACAGAATCTTAAATAATAGATTGTGGAGGGACAAAAACCTAAAGTTTCGAAAGGTAGTGTTAAACAAACCGTTCTGCCATATTTTATGGAGGAAGTGGAAATTTCTAACATTCAATCAGAAAAATATTGTAAATTATTATTAATAGTATTTTTAGTTTTTGAAAATTTTGGAAAAGTCACTTTCAAATTCCCACAACCCATTCTTCACATCCGTAAATAAACTCGTTACCTTCTTCCGTTCTTCTCATCTCATTAACCTTCGACCAACTAGTTTATTTATGAATATCTCCTACAAGTATTTACTCCATATTTGCACCAATTGCAACTTAACTCCAAAATGTGTCGTCAGTTTAGACATTTCTTAGATCAAATACTATTTTGTGTCTATTTGTTCTTAAAAACTCAAACAATTAACTTATAGCAAATTTTGTTGGATCTATAATTTGTCTTTCATTTCTAAGATAAGGGATATCGTTCATTATGTGTTAAAGCACATCTATTTGTTCATTATCAATATATGCGTTTTAAATACTTATGATACCATACTTTTTAACAAGTTAATTTACATAGGGAACATAGTCTTCTTTATTCATTACAACATTGAATCCGTTATATCCTTTTTCAGTCATCAAAGTATCATAATGCAAATCTATATGGAACCTTATATTTGAATCTTTAATACAGATTTGTAACATGTCTAAATACTTTTCTAGTGTTATGGGCTCAACCTTACCTGGTGGAGTTTGACTCAATATTTTCTTGTTTGCTTCTTCCATTATTTATTCCTATTTTTCCAGTTTCTATTTGAACTCAACTATTTATTTAATAGCATCAGTCAAGTTTTAGGCAATTACACATGTTATATAAATATCAACGCCTTTAATACTATTCAATAAGAATATTGGAGCTGGTATATTTTGTTTTTCTCGTTTAGCTAATTTTTAAATGTAATTTAAGAAGGTAAATTTTTGTTATGCAGCTGATGCCAAGAATAAAGCTTGTGCCAAAGCTTAAGAATGAATTGGACACGCTGTTGGTAATTTTCGTTCCAAAGCTTCATAATCATTGAGATTCCAAAATACTATTTCTTTGAGTAATTTTTTAGGGAACTTTTCTTAAACATATTGATTTGATTGACCTCTGAAAATTCCATATTCAGTTAGCACTTCTGCTTCAATTAAAGGCTAGCCTAGTGCATTTAAAACAACGCGGAATGTTAATTTTTTGATTGTTGGTTCAGGTTCAGAATCCATCAAAAAATGAAGCGTTACATATTTTTGTATAATAATTAAAATAAAATGTTGACAATAAATAGTCACACCTTTATATGGATAAAGTTTTAGGAATAGAGCTTAAAAATATTGGTCGTTGTGATATATCACACACACTATATGATGGTAAAATTTCTGAATCTCCATTCTTTGTTGAATCAACAGCGGTTAATATATAGATTGATTCAAAAACTGGTGTTTCATTTGGTATTTTATCTGGGTTTAGATTGTAAGAATCCAATCATATGTTACTATAACTTTTGATTGGTAGCCCGTAATCATAACCTTCATTTAAACCAATGTATGTTTAAGATTAAACGTGTACAATTAAGGATATTCGTTTTAAGCTACCAGACGTTGATGAGGAAGAAAACAATTTTATGTGGAAGTGTTTTGCAATTAAAGATGATTTTGAGTCACTGGACTTCGAGAATATGGAGTTATAAGACGGTCGTTTGTACTATTACACAATTCTTGATTTTTCCGAGTACACTTCGTATAATTTCGCTTCAATAAGCTAGGTTGCGAAGCCACTACTAATAAACAACTAGGTGCAAATTAAAATGAATTTTAGCTTGGATGATTCTATCCAGGAGTTGAAGCTGGATTTGGTTCCACTTTCCCGCTTAGTGTCTGACTATTCTCAGTACTTTGTTTTGCAGATGTTGGATTAGCAGTCAATATCGGAAATCTTCGGTTAGCGTCCTGATTTATCAAAAATTTAGTACCTTGAGTGGATTTTAAATTAGTAGTTGTCAGTTTAAAACCAGGATTAAATAAAGAAAAAGCTATAGCTCCGTTTTGACCAGTCTTTTAGGCACAGCAGTCAGTACGGCTATGCGAACGAGTTTTTAATCAATTTCGAGGCCGAGTAGTAAAACATGCAGTTGTTGCGGAAGCAGACGATTTATCCGGGCAGGTATTTGTCTTTGAATACGAGTTCGGCTCCCACGTAGAAAATCGGTACGTTCATGGTGCACACGGACGATCCTGTGCGCTTCACCACCGTTTCCTACGACTACAACGCGATTATCACCACCGAGCAGGGCTTAATTCATCAAATATCATGCTCAAAGGTCTTCAAGCTCTTCAAAAACATCCCAACATTGCAGATTAAGCAGCTCCAAACCACATTCATACTATTTACTTACTTACTCTGCACCTCAGACAGCACACCTGCACTCGAAGCTGCACGTGTAAATTATAAGAAAATGAACCAGAGGACCGTTCTGAGGCCGTTCGCCTACGCGAATCAGGCGGTACTTTTGTAAAAGAACTCGTTCACGCATCAAACGAGCTCAACTTTACAGCTGTGCAGACCTTTGTTTTCAATATTTTACGGTGGAGAGCTGTTCAATGTTATTAAAACGCAAAAATACTTGTGCGTTCAGATTCCAACATTTAACGGGCTAAAAATGCCTCAGAGCAGGTTCCCCCTGCACAAAAGTGAGACGGTCTCGTTCCCCAGGTTCATATTCAGGTTCTGGGGCGAGGACGGACAAATTAAGAAGCCAAAGCAATTACAAGTGCAAAATGGGCAAAAAATTGGAATTGAGTGCACATTCTGGTGCGAAAACACGAGCTTCGTGAGCTACAAATGGTTCGAACGCGTTCCAAACCAAATATTCACACACCAAATACTCGAAACCAATATTCAGAAAATAATAGCTAACAAAGAAAACAACTGCTTCTGCGGAGGAAACGTGAAAAATGGATTCAAAATATCATACAAAAAGCAAAAATTAGTGTTCACATGCTCACAGGCTAATAATGTACCCGTGTAAGCGAATGATATTGTACAACTACACTTCTAATCGTTTTTGAACAATAATCCATTTCCAACACAGTGCTTAGAAGACAATAATGAAGCTCAAATTAAAGGCAATACGTTTTCGGAGTCTAAATACGTTCAAAATGAATACGCCGTTGTAAACTATAAAGAATTCATCGAAAACTAAGCTGGACTGAAAATAAACAACGAACAGAATAACTTTGACGCTGCACCTAACTATTATGATGCGGTCATAAATAATATGATTCAAATACTAGATGAACTGGAAAAGAATAAAGATACCAGAGATGAAATACTAATATACTTAAAGGACATACAAAGAAAAAGCAGATGGCTTAATCGCTTTGATCCAAATCAACTTGATTACATGTTAAGATTGATTGAAGTTGACAAAAATAATAGTGGGGTTATGGTTTATATTAAATGAGTGGTAAATACTTGTTGATATCATCATTCGTACGCTTCCAGTGAGTTGCGCCTTACCTATGTATTCACAATGGTGTTATGTATATTATAGGTTTTTCAAACATTATAGCTATTCGTACTATTTATAGAATTATAAACATATTAACATATGTCAATTTAAAACAGTAAATCAACGTAAAGAAAAGAAGTCTAAGATTTGTGATTTTTAATTAAGATCATGTAACTTATTATATTTCGTTGTTTACATATTAAATAAGACGCTGTTTAAATATTACAAGAATCACAAATTTCAGATACAAAAATAGAAGATACTTACAATAATAATTACTAATATATTTAGCTAGTTTGTGAGATATTTATTGTTTAGCCACTTCAATTATATGAAAAGCCCTCAATAAGTGATAGTGGACCTGATATCTGCTGAATTTGTTGAATTATAGTAGTTTCCCGACGAGAAGGAGCGTGAGTTCTAGGTGATATAATTTTTGAGCGAATTGCCTGTGGCTCGGCGAGCGATCATCTGGAAGGAAATGGAATTCTACGTAAATAAATCCGTTGACGTCCTTGAAAATTATTTTGTGAACATAATGCAGCCCTCTCTGTACTCGGGCGAGTTTTTAACCGACTGGCAGAAATAGGTTTGTGAGCAGCTAGCTCAGAAACCGTTCGAGGCTCCAGTTGAGCTCTTATTGTACGCGTACTCCGAGATAAAGGCGCGGAACGACAACGCGCAAATGCAGGCCGTATCCCAGCTGTTCGAGTACGCGAAGAAGATGCAGAACGCGCGCTTCGCGAACATCCTCCTCATAAAACAAGCAGAACTCATGATAAACACCACTCCACAATTCTAACAGGAGAGGACCGCAGATTTGATGCCCTCGTATCTGGACAAATCTCAGGTTGTTAAAACGGGAGGTGTTTTCCCGCCAGTGGTTCCCGAGCAGAAAATATGGACCGAAATCGGGAAGAACTTCAACCAGGACGACAAGAAAACGGAGTTCTTCTCAAAAATGTAAAACGTTCTCGGGCTGGTTAGGCTGGACGAGGACGAAATCACTCACTAACTCGCACTCTCCCTTGATAATTACAACTTCTGGCTCATGGCATCAGGCCAATTCGGAACTGACCCAGAATCAATCAAGTCTTACTTTGTAAACGTAATCCTGAACCAAAAAAGCCAGATCACAGACTACCCAACAGAAAACATTTCTGCACAAGCATGCATGAAAAATATAATCCAATAAAACCCAATACTAAGCGGAATCGACTTCGACGACCTCGTAGAATCACAAATAATGTCCACATATCAACCCTCCACACAAAAAGAAGAAGAATCAGATATGTTCCAAATCACACCAGCCTCATCCATAGACAACCAATAACCAGTCGCAAACATCAGAATCGTAAACAGAACACGCTGGACTGTAAGATTCGAAGTAGTTAGAAATCCAGCTAATGTTAAAGTCAAATAACAACTTTAACTTACCGAAGATGCTATTGAATCCATTCATAGCTTCGTCAAAAATAATAAAGTACTATCAACAAACGATTGCGTTAGAATAATTTCGTAAATGCTCGAAAATAAATATTCGCGGAAAACTATATATGATGTTGTTAGGCAAATAAAAATCACACTAAAATATGGTAAACACAACCATTAATTAGAATGAAATTAGTAACTAGTAAATTGTAGAAGAAATGACTCTTTTTTATACTTTTTAATCTATTTCTTTTATTAACATTAATTTAGGACTTTGAAATAGCAAAATTTATATCCGTAATTTAATGTAATTTATAGATTTAACTCAGTTCAATGAAAAGGAAAAGAAAGATAAAGAAAGTACAAAATGAAAAGAAATTGTACAATAAATTATCGTTTTTAGTTTACTATAATAATTATAATCATATAATATTGTAAAACAGACTTAGTAATTATGTTATTTTAGTGTTCTAACATTATTTATATTTTCTAATTTACTTTCTATTTTGAAATTTGTCTTTAATGTTATACAGATTCTATTTTTACCTATAACCACACCAATAATTAATGTGTTTTTCTAATAGAGAATATTCATGGTTTTCTGCAGCTAAAAATGACGATTTAGAATATATTGTTAAAAATGTTAAGAAAATGGGAAGAAGTGTTGATAATAGAAAAACAGATTCTGAAAATAATATATATAATGGTTTTACGGCATTACATTACGCTTGCATGTTTGGATGTCATCATTTATTGTCTCTTTTACTTTTAATAGAATATGATATTTTAACTTCACATGAATAACTCATAGCTGCTCCAGGAATTTCGAAATCTAGTAAATTTTTATTATTGAAAGGTTCAAACTTTATGTAAATCGCTTTATTATCTAAAAATATTGAATTAATTAATGAAGCACTTGATTACGTAAATTATATTGATAATTTTCAATGGTATCCACCAACTTGTAAAATCTATTCTACACTTTCAATAGCATCAATTTGTGCTTATGAAGAAGCTTCGATTATTTTTAAAACTCAGTCTATAATTGAAAGTGAGATGGACCTCTAAATATAAGGTTTAAAAACACCACTTGCCCTTTCAGCTAAATATTCAAATCATTAAGCGATGAAGGGTTTTCTAAATTTATGTTCAGATTAAAGATATAAAGCGAGTGTATTTTACATGGCTTTGTAGAAAGAATGCGATAAATCGGTTTTAAACATAATCAATGACGCTAAATGTGGAGATAAAATTAAAACAAAAGAATATTATTTAAAAATAATTGAGAAGGCTTCTAACGATTAATATTATGGATAATTTGCCAAGTAATTTGAAGACACACCTAATATTTAAGTCTAAGCAACTTTGTTATTTGAAAATAATAAACATTTACAATCCAAATCTGTTTTAAGATCCAAATCAATAGCATCCAAAAAATCTATTGTAATCCCACTGTCAAGGCGTGCAACAACGAATCAAATTCTTGAAGATGCCGGACTAATAAATAATGATGGCGAAATCAACCTATTAGCAATTACAGCAAGTAAAATAAGCTTAATACGTAAAGACTTAGGTTTTGATGATTCATTTATATAACCGTCAACATAAAAATAACTACTTATGAAAGATTTTGTTGAAACTGAGATTAACATTTAATTTGAACAAGAAAATAAAATTGAACATACCACTGAAGTCCCGCTTGAATATTCATTATATAAAGAAAAATAATGATAAATATGATATGATACAAATTTCATTTTAAAGTTAACAGAAAGTAAGTCTGCCATTATTCATTTAATTATTTGTTGTTTATGTACAACTTTTATAAGTAACGTAAATGAAAATATATTTATTTACTTGTTCTTGATGACATTCTTTACTCTATCTATTTACAATTGTGCATTCCAAATATATATACAAGTTATAGAAGCTCAGCCTCTTCTGAATCACTCCATTCTACTTTTTTGTATATTTATTAAGTATTATTTATTCTGTGTGTTTTGTTGTTTCTATGTTATTATATTATTTACCTCAACTCTTAAATTTAGAAGATTATAGAAAGTTATTCCATTTAATATTTGTGTATGTTTGTCATAATGATGATGTGGTAATTTAGTTTTCATAAAATGATTTTTATTACGATAATATATTGAAGATATAAATATGCATTTCTGTATTATGATTTATAATATTTAGTACATTTATTACAAGTTATTTGAATATAATATTAAACGAATATTTACTTGTACACTATATTTCATAATATTGTATACTATCTTAAAATATATCACGCATCTTCTATTTTGTATTTTAACTACTGGTATTGGACCTATGTTTCAATTTAATATTAAATGAATTGAATATCACTTCAAATGTGTTAGATCATCAAAATCTAAATCGTCACGTATAGGAACAGGCACTGGAGCATATGATTACATATTCATACGAGAATCTGGATATTGAGAATACACTCTCTATATAGGTTATTGCATAATTCTTTATTGAAGTTTATTTTCCAAGTCGTTGATAGCAGCTCTATATTACAACTCTCTTTCTTTATGTTTCTCAACAACACCATATGCTTTTTTATATAATTCTTTATACTTTTCTGCATTCTTTTCAGCATTTTTAAATTTTTCATCTATTTAAGTCGCTGTTGATTTTATGTCTTTGTATTTCATCTGTAATTTTTCTTTTTCATTTTTAAGATCAGTGCACTGCATTGTGTATTAGTCAAGTTATTATTATAAAATCTTATTCTTTTCAACCAATTCAGAAATTTGTTGACCATATTATGTTCTCATTTTATTTTACAAATCAAATTAGTTATTTTTGTTTTCATCAACCTCCATGAGAGTTTAATTCTTAATTTCAACAACTTAAGCTTTAAGTTTTTTAATTCTGTCTTCATAAATTGTTTTCATTTCCAAAGCGTTCTCTTTAACGCGTTAAATGGTAAGTTCAGTTTGATCAAATTTACGAGCATATGTTCTGAGTTCTTCTTACAGTTACTTAACTTCATGTTCTTTTTCCTTTAGTTGTTCTTAAGATTTAGCATATTTCATTTATAATTCTTTTATTTCTTAGTCTCTCATTTATATTTCTTAGTTGAGCTTTAAGTCGAATTGTTTTGTTTGGGTCATTTCAAGCTAAGTTTGGAATAAAGTCTGATGCTAATTGTACTATGTTTCTCTCATTCTAATTTATTCCTTCATTGCTGCATTTTCACTGCTCAAGATTTAAACTTAATTATTAAGTTAATTGTGAAGTTATGATTTCTCTGTAAATTCCATTTGCAATTTTTTATAATCATCTTGTAGTTTTAGGAACTAAATCTTTGTTGTTTGAAGTTCAGCTTTTATTTAGCTATTTTCGTCCATTTACTTCATTATTTGTGAATTAAGTTGGTTTATCTTTTCAGTAGCTCCTTATTAACCACTCATAAAGCTTTAATTTAACTATCCGACGTTATTTTTCTAATCTTGCAGTTCTTATTGAAGAATTGAAACTTCTCTTTACGCAACAGCGAACTATTCTACAGCTTTATTTAATTTTTATTCAGTTTCTGTTAACTGTTGGTTTTTCTATGTGACGAGTAATTAAAGATCGTTTAGCTATCTTTATCTATATTACTCCTCTCTATCAATATTTTTGGTTGTATTTTTCAATTCAGAGTCGATTTATATATTTTTAAGTTAGAATTGGTTATTCTCTTCTCTTAATTCTTAAATATCATTTTGCAATTCCTCTTTTTCGTTTCTGAGGCGATCAATTAATATCTTTTGTTGTTCGAGTAATTAAGCTTATTGAGCGTATTGCAGTTTGAGTTCTGTATATTTCCCGCCTTATTGGTCTATTTCCATTTGTTTGCTTTGAAGGGCTGCGTCGGCTCTGATTGCTTCTTATTTTAGGGATAGGCATTGGTCATCGAGTTATTTCTTGAGTGTGCTGAGTTCTTGTATTTGTTTCAGTTGGCAGTCGATTTGTATTTTCATTTGTGCTTGTTGTGATTCGATTTCTTGCACTGTTTTAGTTTGGTTTACGGTGGTGTGTGAAAGTTTTTGTTCCAGGATCATTTTTTCGTTTCCGATGGCTTTATTTAATTCTTCTTGTTCTTCGAGTCTTTTGATGACTTCTTCAACTATTTCTTTTAGTTTCTCGTTTTCTCTGATGATGGCTGTGTTAGCTTGCTCCAGGCTTACAACTTTCTGTTTTTCTTCGAACATTTGCTTCTGCGTCTCAGAGTAAGATTTGTCCAGTTCCTTTAACTGTCCGTAGAGAATTTCTCTCTCCTTGTTCACGGTTCCGATTTCGTTTTCGAGCTGGTGTATTTTGTCAATTGAAGTTGCGGTTTGCTTCTGTTCGTGGGACAGTTGAATTATTTCGTGTTGTTTGCTCGTAAGTTCCTGTTCTTGCGCCTGAATTTTAACCAGTTACTGCTGTTGGAGGTGTTTTTGCTCGTTCAGTTGGGTTGAGAGCTGGTCCTTATCAGTTTTAGCTTGAGAAAGTTGCTTCTTGAGCTCGTCCTGACCGTCTTGGAGCGATTAGATTTGATTCTCGTCCTCTTGAGCTTTCTGAGCGAGCTTTTGCAAGTCAATTAGCAGATTGTTGAACTAACCAGTGAACTCCTGGATCTCGCGCTTGTAATTCTCCTTATTTAGTTTCACCTGCGAATTTGGCTACAATAGCTGACATATGATGTCCACCTCGTTCTACCATTACTCCTCAACAGACTCGCGTGTTTGCTTAACAATTCTGGTATGCTCGTCCTTGGGAATTGCATTCTCCATTTTAAGATTAACGGCTGATTGAAGCTACTTCTAAAGCACATCAATTTCAAGGGTCATCGCCTGAATCTATTATTGTAACTGCGTCAAGGAAGTTGTGAGCTGAATGTTGTCATTCTGCAACTCGTTGTTGAATTATTGCATATTAGAAAAGTTCTGCAATTGTTTGTTGTTTAGATCAATCTTAGCCTCAAGTTATTCCTTTTCTAACTTACACAACTTCAACGATTCCTGAGAACTTTATAGTTATTCAATAGTAGACTTTAAGCGATTCTCAAGAGCTGATACTTCAATTTTAGTTGATTGTTGTTAATTTTAGCCATTCATCTTGAGTTCAACTTTAAGTTTTTGTGTTTGAAGTTAGAGTTCAGAGTTTTGTTCCTTTACGTCTTAAAGCTGTTTTTAACAGTTCTCAAGTTCGTCTATTTTCTGTTTTAAATAGTTGTCGAAGTCTGTGCTGCTTTGATTTTATTTAGGCTAAATTTAAAAACGAAGTTTTTGTAATTCGTTTTCTAATAAAGAAATATCTAGGTCAGAGTAAGACTTATAGTTAACAGCATGTAAAGCTTAAAAAGATTGAGGGAGAATGGCATCGGGATGTTGCTAATTATAAAATAATATTTAGTTTTGTGCTAATGTTAATTACTAATCTCTTTGAATCAGTACATCGTTCAAGGCAGTTATTTTCGCTTACTATTGTTAAAGTTGCTGGTATTATTGAGTGGAAACTTATGTTAATTTATTTATTTGTTTTGCATATTCTTATTCGCTTTCGTTAAACTCGTCAATACTAGCTTATAATTATTCTATTACTTCAACATATTAACAATTTGTTTATATTAATTCATCTAAAGCATGTTTTGAAATCATTACTTTTTCTTCTTCCATATAATTTTTGCTAGTGGAGTGGTAATATAATTTTCTAACGGATAATAATATTTATTTACAATATTATCCAATTATAACATATGTGTATTCATCAACTTTGTTAACATTGCTCTCTAGCTTTTCATACAAAAGTTTCAACCATAAGTCCAGCAAAATCATTCCAAAATTTGTATATTTGTATAAATATAACATAATATTCACATACCTAAAAGTTTTCCTAACTGTTCCAACAAAATTTTATTTTCAGACTTCTCAGTTCCAGTTCCTATAGTTTAATTTGCGTTCTCGATATCTTTTAGAAAGTATTCATCTTACTATTTGATGAACGTATTAACTTTATTCTTTAACTGTACAATATTCAAGTTTGGAAACTGATTTTAAATTAACTCCCACTTATATGGGTTCTACTTGAAGACATTAACCAACTTCATCTCTTCTTGAACTGTCCACATATGTCTAGAGTCTGTTTTGTGAGGCTTCTTGAACAGAAGAACATATTGATCATAGCACTGGCGAATAGTTTTCGTTTCAACATAAGATTAAATTTAAAGCCAGTCTAGCTTCAAACCTGTCGATTTCTACTTCGTTATTTGCGTAATTAATTTATCTTTTTCTTCTGGGCTCCACTTGCTATAAGTTCGTTCGCTCATCTATAAACTGTATTAGAAGTGAAATTAAACATCACATATATAGCAAATGATACGTTGTATAAGCCTTATATTTCAAATTAATTATCTAAAATATAAATCCAAATTCAAATTAGAAAACGACTTAGTAAACATGACTACAACTTTACTAGATAAATTAAAAAATTCAAATCAGGTAAATGTACAATCTGTCTGTCTAATTCTTGTAGTTAAATAATAACATGACTCACTCAACAGCAACAATCCAACAATACATCCAAACGCAAAAAATAAATATATACTAGTTATTTTACCATAGCCAAGTAAAAATAATATATATTTTAATAATTCTTGTGGTTAGTGAATTTCCAGTTAATTAAAATGGTTTTCATCTTTGTTTTCATCTAAGTGCTTATGCTTCTTAATATATGTAGTATTTAGTTCTATGTGTGATTTATCATCTTTTTAATATCAAGTAACTATTTTACTTTATCTTATGGTGTATACTATTTAATCATATGGTATAGAGTGAACATATATACGTTATATTAATTTTATTATTAATGGATTAATTAGTTTTTTACTATAATTTTTTAAAAGACATTTGTTAAATGTATGTTTAAGAATTGGTGAATTCTTGAACGCAACACTTAGATTAACTCTACTGACAATTTTATTTAGTTACTATATCTACATCCGAATCACAAGAATATTTGAGGAATTAGACTGAAACTAAGATATGAAAAGACTAAAACGCAAATTAGGTTTTGAAAACATATTCCTTAAATCACTTAAACTAATATATGTTAACTAAAAATTGTTAGAAAACTTTACTGGATTCTTACAAAGTAATCCTTGTAATAATTCAAAACATTTTTGTACTTTGTGGTGAAATCAATATGGTGAATGCTTAGTTTCATATAAAATAATACTAACAAGACGAACGGAATGCGAAATATATTTATGGACAAATTAATTTGAAAAGTGAACTAAGTACAATTGACATGCTATTTATTGATCGAACAAATATCATAGTCAATGTTCTCACTAAAAATACTTTTTAAAATACTTTTTGCTCACTAAACTTCATTTGCCTTGTTTTCAAGTTGATTTAAATAGTGGTAGAATTGTAAGCAGTTAAATGCCTTCAACTGAGCCATTGCCAAACGTGTAGCATTTAGATAAACTCTACTGACTATTTTATTTAGTTTTTATTTATTTTATGATAAAGAATCCATCAGCGAGTGGTAAACTATTGACTGAGCTCAAACAATCACATAAAATAATATTTTAGAAGCCTACATAACTTCATGTGTGTCTATAATGTATTCTTAATCTTGTATGCTGCAAACTATAATAATCATTATAATATTCAGCTTTCTTGGTTTGTATTAAATACGGACTTCTAAAAATATTTAATGGTACTGTAAATCTTGAGTTAAGGTAGACCCGTGTGATTTTTAGTTAAGGTAGACCTAGACAATTTCTAGACCACTTTTCACTGTTTCTGTCGAAAAGGGGAGTAAAACGTAGTCATCATGAACTTTTGTAATGTAAACACAAATAAAGTTAACATATGCCATCATTATAGTTTATATAGTTATTATTAAAATATTCCACTCCTAAATTAATTATGCTTGTTCATTTAATTATTGTTTATACCATTATACATGTTTTTCTGAGGTAATGCTTCTAATATATATGATGAAGTGATAAACGACTTCAAAATCAAAATGATATTTATTTATTTTTACTTCATGTAAATGTGTGTGATTATAATTTTAAAATATTATTAAGTGCCTTATTTTAGCACGATATAGTTTTTAATATTTTATTTCACTCCAAAATAATGATTTAATTTAGATTTGATACAATTTGATATGTACATTGGATTTAACCCTACTTTGTTAAGGTAGACCTGGGCGTTTGGACAAAGATCACACGGGTCTACCTTAACTCAAGATTTACAGTACTAGTAACGGGTTTCATGGAAGTGAACATATTTATGGAGAAACATTTCTCAAGCTGAATGTTAAGCGTCAGTAACGTTACCTTTTCTATTAAGAATGAGTTGGTTCACATATTATGTTTATCAACGTGTTTTTATGAGTTCTATTTATATAGAACGCACCCCAGATCCATGAATCTTCGACTACAATTTTGATCTATTTCATTTAAGACATTCCTTATTAAGTAAATGTTTAAAAAGGAGTAAAATTGGTGTAGATTTCATTTAATGCACTAGGAATCGGCTACGAATTAATACTGTGATTGATGCTACGCCGTTGCGATGCTTAAACGCAAGCGAACGGAGTGTTTAATGATGGACATCATGTTTATGAAGTGGTGAATTATTAATGCATTGCATATATGAATAAAGTAAACAGTCTTGAGGTAAAAATAATAGGCCTCAAAAGGATTCGAACCGATAAGTTCCAGGTTATGAGCCTGGCGCCCTAACCATTAGGCTATGAGGCCGCACAATTGTCACTATCTTTTGTGGAAGTGCTGTGAAGTAACGTTCTTTCTTCAACATTTGTTGTGCACTAAGTAATTCCCATAACGCCTGCTAGTGTACAGACTGCACATAGCAGCGGTGTTTACTCGTAGACTGTCAGAATTTCTTAAATTAGTCGCATATAAATCAGAAAATAAGTCTTTACACGTACGCATTTTAATTTTAAGAGGTGTTAAAGTTTGTAATTATTTCTACTTTTCATCAGCTCTGTATTTTTTAAGACTAAAATTTTTTGTATAAGTATCAAATATAATGTTTTGTAATGGTGTATGCACCATATGAATAAAAAAGACTGAGTATGCAAATCTATTTGGCGGGAGCTTACTTTAAATGTTAAATGACACAATTCAAAGTTGCAATTTTATGAAGGTGCGGTAAAATATAAAAGTAAAAAATAATTCATAAAATAACTTAAATAACTTATCTTTGCTTTAAGAATATGTTTAGATCTTGTCAAAAATAGAAACTCAATTTATACTGATAGCATATTACGGTTATTATTGAATTACGACAAAATACTATAACGCGCCGCCGACTTTAACTAAAATAAGGTAATATTGAATGGTTCATTTCTTTAACAAATGATCTTTACTAAAGTCTCAATAGTACGTTTGATGAAGAGTCTCACTGGTGCAAGTAATTGATTCAAATTAAATTGATTCAAAAATTACAAAGAATGCAACATCCGAATCACAAGAATATTTGAGTTATTAGACTGAAACTAAGATATGAAAAGACTAAAACGCAAATTAGGTTTTGAAAACATATTCCTTAAATCACTTAAACTAATATATGTTAACTAAAAATTGTTAGAAAACTTTACTGGATTCTTACAAAGTAATCCTTGTAATAATTCAAAACATTTTTGTACTTTGTGGTGAAATCAATATGGTGAATGCTTAGTTTCATATAAAATAATACTAACAAGACGAACGGAATGCGAAATATATTTATGGACAAATTAATTTGAAAAGTGAACTAAGTACAATTGACATGCTATTTATTGATCGAACAAATATCATAGTCAATGTTCTCACTAAAAATACTTTTTAAAATACTTTTTGCTCACTAAACTTCATTTGCCTTGTTTTCAAGTTGATTTAAATAGTGGTAGAATTGTAAGCAGTTAAATGCCTTCAACTGAGCCATTGCCAAACGTGTAGCATTTAGATAAACTCTACTGACTATTTTATTTAGTTTTTATTTATTTTATGATAAAGAATCCATCAGCGAGTGGTAAACTATTGACTGAGCTCAAACAATCACATAAAATAATATTTTAGAAGCCTACATAACTTCATGTGTGTCTATAATGTATTCTTAATCTTGTATGCTGCAAACTATAATAATCATTATAATATTCAGCTTTCTTGGTTTGTATTAAATACGGACTTCTAAAAATATTTAATGGTACTGTAAATCTTGAGTTAAGGTAGACCCGTGTGATTTTTAGTTAAGGTAGACCTAGACAATTTCTAGACCACTTTTCACTGTTTCTGTCGAAAAGGGGAGTAAAACGTAGTCATCATGAACTTTTGTAATGTAAACACAAATAAAGTTAACATATGCCATCATTATAGTTTATATAGTTATTATTAAAATATTCCACTCCTAAATTAATTATGCTTGTTCATTTAATTATTGTTTATACCATTATACATGTTTTTCTGAGGTAATGCTTCTAATATATATGATGAAGTGATAAACGACTTCAAAATCAAAATGATATTTATTTATTTTTACTTCATGTAAATGTGTGTGATTATAATTTTAAAATATTATTAAGTGCCTTATTTTAGCACGATATAGTTTTTAATATTTTATTTCACTCCAAAATAATGATTTAATTTAGATTTGATACAATTTGATATGTACATTGGATTTAACCCTACTTTGTTAAGGTAGACCTGGGCGTTTGGACAAAGATCACACGGGTCTACCTTAACTCAAGATTTACAGTACTAGTAACGGGTTTCATGGAAGTGAACATATTTATGGAGAAACATTTCTCAAGCTGAATGTTAAGCGTCAGTAACGTTACCTTTTCTATTAAGAATGAGTTGGTTCACATATTATGTTTATCAACGTGTTTTTATGAGTTCTATTTATATAGAACGCACCCAGATCCATGAATCTTCGACTACAATTTTGATCTATTTCATTTAAGACATTCCTTATTAAGTAAATGTTTAAAAAGGAGTAAAATTGGTGTAGATTTCATTTAATGCACTAGGAATCGGCTACGAATTAATACTGTGATTGATGCTACGCCGTTGCGATGCTTAAACGCAAGCGAACGGAGTGTTTAATGATGGACATCATGTTTATGAAGTGGTGAATTATTAATGCATTGCATATATGAATAAAGTAAACAGTCTTGAGGTAAAAATAATAGGCCTCAAAAGGATTCGAACCGATAAGTTCCAGGTTATGAGCCTGGCGCCCTAACCATTAGGCTATGAGGCCGCACAATTGTCACTATCTTTTGTGGAAGTGCTGTGAAGTAACGTTCTTTCTTCAACATTTGTTGTGCACTAAGTAATTCCCATAACGCCTGCTAGTGTACAGACTGCACATAGCAGCGGTGTTTACTCGTAGACTGTCAGAATTTCTTAAATTAGTCGCATATAAATCAGAAAATAAGTCTTTACACGTACGCATTTTAATTTTAAGAGGTGTTAAAGTTTGTAATTATTTCTACTTTTCATCAGCTCTGTATTTTTTAAGACTAAAATTTTTTGTATAAGTATCAAATATAATGTTTTGTAATGGTGTATGCACCATATGAATAAAAAAGACTGAGTATGCAAATCTATTTGGCGGGAGCTTACTTTAAATGTTAAATGGCACAATTCAAAGTTGCAATTTTATGAAGGTGCGGTAAAATATAAAAGTAAAAAATAATTCATAAAATAACTTAAATAACTTATTTGCTTTAAGAATATGTTTAGATCTTGTCAAAAATAGAAACTCAATTTATACTGATAGCATATTACGGTTATTATTGAATTACGACAAAATACTATAACGCGCCGCCGACTTTAACTAAAATAAGGTAATATTGAATGGTTCATTTCTTTAACAAATGATCTTTACTAAAGTCTCAATAGTACGTTTGATGAAGAGTCTCACTGGTGCAAGTAATTGATTCAAATTAAATTGATTCAAAAATTACAAAGAATGCAACATCCGAATCACAAGAATATTTGAGTTATTAGACTGAAACTAAGATATGAAAAGACTAAAACGCAAATTAGGTTTTGAAAACATATTCCTTAAATCACTTAAACTAATATATGTTAACTAAAAATTGTTAGAAAACTTTACTGGATTCTTACAAAGTAATCCTTGTAATAATTCAAAACATTTTTGTACTTTGTGGTGAAATCAATATGGTGAATGCTTAGTTTCATATAAAATAATACTAACAAGACGAACGGAATGCGAAATATATTTATGGACAAATTAATTTGAAAAGTGAACTAAGTACAATTGACATGCTATTTATTGATCGAACAAATATCATAGTCAATGTTCTCACTAAAAATACTTTTTAAAATACTTTTTGCTCACTAAACTTCATTTGCCTTGTTTTCAAGTTGATTTAAATAGTGGTAGAATTGTAAGCAGTTAAATGCCTTCAACTGAGCCATTGCCAAACGTGTAGCATTTAGATAAACTCTACTGACTATTTTATTTAGTTTTTATTTATTTTATGATAAAGAATCCATCAGCGAGTGGTAAACTATTGACTGAGCTCAAACAATCACATAAAATAATATTTTAGAAGCCTACATAACTTCATGTGTGTCTATAATGTATTCTTAATCTTGTATGCTGCAAACTATAATAATCATTATAATATTCAGCTTTCTTGGTTTGTATTAAATACGGACTTCTAAAAATATTTAATGGTACTAGTAACGGGTTTCATGGAAGTGAACATATTTATGGAGAAACATTTCTCAAGCTGAATGTTAAGCGTCAGTAACGTTACCTTTTCTATTAAGAATGAGTTGGTTCACATATTATGTTTATCAACGTGTTTTTATGAGTTCTATTTATATAGAACGCACCCCAGATCCATGAATCTTCGACTACAATTTTGATCTATTTCATTTAAGACATTCCTTATTAAGTAAATGTTTAAAAAGGAGTAAAATTGGTGTAGATTTCATTTAATGCACTAGGAATCGGCTACGAATTAATACTGTGATTGATGCTACGCCGTTGCGATGCTTAAACGCAAGCGAACGGAGTGTTTAATGATGGACATCATGTTTATGAAGTGGTGAATTATTAATGCATTGCATATATGAATAAAGTAAACAGTCTTGAGGTAAAAATAATAGGCCTCAAAAGGATTCGAACCGATAAGTTCCAGGTTATGAGCCTGGCGCCCTAACCATTAGGCTATGAGGCCGCACAATTGTCACTATCTTTTGTGGAAGTGCTGTGAAGTAACGTTCTTTCTTCAACATTTGTTGTGCACTAAGTAATTCCCATAACGCCTGCTAGTGTACAGACTGCACATAGCAGCGGTGTTTACTCGTAGACTGTCAGAATTTCTTAAATTAGTCGCATATAAATCATAAATTTCCTTATAAATTTCTAGATGAAGGAGTACACACCTTTGATACCGTCAAAGGTTTTTTTTCACGAGACTGAAAGTTAAGTGAGTAGGATATAAATATTTTATTTTTTAATATCAGTAAATATTATCATTTCATTACCATTTTTCGATTATTAGGTCAATAATCGCTAGTACTTCTTGTACGAATATTCTTTGTAGTTCAGCTCCAGCTTGGTTGTCTTCGAAGAAGCTTTTGACTTTCTTTCCTTCAATGTCGAATACAGCGTAGTCGTATTCTTCGAATCTGCATGCGAATTGGCTCTGTAGAACGACGCCTATGTCAACGAATTCTGATCTTCTGCGTTCGATGTCTGCTTGGTTTAAAATAAAGAGTGCCCATGATGGCAGGCTGACTGCGTGTGGAAGCTGTATTTCAAGTTTTTTGGCGATTTGCACGAGGAATCCGATTATTTGCGTGTAGCAGCACGCGGAAATGACCGATTGCTGAGCCGTTTTTATCTTCTTCATGATTTGGTTCTAATATTTGTAGAAGAACTGGTAGAAACCCGGTTTCTCCGTCGGAATGTAAAAAAGTGGAGCCGGGAGCGCCGGAATGAACTTGTACTGGTCTATTTGCAGCCTCTTTTGGAAGTAGCTCAGGAGATAACTCACGTGAATGAGTCCTGCGTTGATTTCGTCCAGTGAAACGGGCTGGTGCTCCTAACCTGAGAGCCTGAACCCACAGAACGAGCAGTCGGCTTCAGAAATTGAAAACAAATTCCTCAGAACGGGCTTGTTGTAATAATCGAATTTAATCTTCAATAAATTCGAGTTCTGAGCGGGGAATTGTTCGGGGTCGAACTTGCTCTGGTCCGGATCGTAGTGCATGTGTTATTCAAGTTGTTGTTGAGGGCTGTCGTCCGTTTTGGCCAATTGCTCATTGTACTTGTTAAAATCTGATACTTGGCCGGTGAAAACGGGAATAGATTATTGACGCTGGAACTAGTCAATCTAGCATTGCAAGAGGCCTATTTATTCTTTAGCTTGCTGTAAAGTGTACTGTTAGTACTGCCTGGCCTTTTGATAGCACTTCTGACAAATGGTCTGGGCCTCGTCCGGAATTATCAATTACACGGGCTCCTTGTCAGGTAAATCCTCGGAATCTGAATCAATGAGCTTGCACACGTCAATGATTTGCTGGCACACCTGGCACTGCATTGAAGTGGTGAAAATAACACGCTACTAAAATATAATAATTTATCACTTGAAGGCTAGCTTGTAGATCCAGTACGCGGCCACGCAGCTTATCATCACAACGATCGAGATGGCGAGGCATTTGTCGCCCTTCATGAGCCTCTTTCTGATGTCCACGGCGGTGACGTTGTTCTTGGCGAGGCCGTCCTTGGCTTCGGCCATGTTCTTTTCCACGTCCTGCAAGATCTCGTCTTGCTGGTCGATGATTTCTTTGTGCTTCAAAACCTGTTTTTGGATGATCTTCACCTTTTCGATCATCCTGGCGGCCTGGGACTCCAGCTCCTCATCTTGTTGGGCTACTTGCGCCACCGCGTCGTCGATGTTCGCGAATTCGGGCAGAAGATCCTCTAGGCTCTGCACTTTGTTCACGTTCTGCGCGATGACGGCCTGCTTCTTGCCCAGCTTCACGGGCTCCGAAACCTGGTCGGCGATTTTGAACATGGGGTTGTACGTTTGGTTCGAGTTCTGCTGTCTGGCCTCTTCCCATTTCTTGAGTTATTGATTAATAATAATTATTATTACAATAATGTGTAATCATTTATTATTAGAGCTCCAAGGCTCAGGCGTTTTCAGGCTTTCCTCATCAGGAAAGTTTTCTTTATTTACAAGGATTTTTGATTTAAAAGTTTTATTTCGCCCAAGACTTGGAATTGATTTATTCCGTTTAGATTCTATTCCACACCACGAAATGAAAAATTGCAATATGCCCACTTCCCATTGAGAATGTGAGTTCTAGCGCAAGGAAAACGGATGGATTTGAGCGCAAAAATCTAAAATACGAAAATGACACTTAAAATATATGAGTTTGCATTGCAACTTTTATATAACCATCAGTTTCCCATAATAATTGAATAATAGCACAATAGTAGCATATCTAAATCTAGCTTACTCACTTTATGGAGCTAATTAAACTCTTTGCTATACTTCACAAAGCTAATTGTTTCTGAAGTCAGATTCAGTCAATACCATTGCGTAACGCTATAGTCAAACTGTAATAAACTAAGAAGCTGCGTACGTGTTCACCTACCTACGTTCGCTTAATGTGTTACTTATAGTCCATAATATTTAAGAGTATTTGTTTCAGCTAAATTAAGCTATATCATATGCGATCTCAAGATGAAAAGAGGTGAAATAATCGAGGAGGTGAACTAATACTGGAAAATATTAATATATATCCATAGTCTATAATATAAATATTATTTAATATTTTCTGAACATTAAATTATTTCACTTCTTGAAGCTGACTTTTTTCTTCATTTTTTCCTGAATTCACTATTTATCTTCCATTACTACCTTAGTCAGTGGCGGCTTAAGTATATTAATTAGTGTGTATTCTATAATTATTCAAAGCTCATTACTTTTATTATATAAACAGCGTTATATAGTTGTAAAATATAAATTATCATGTACTATTATTGCATTTTCCCGTTTTTATTAATTTCAATATAATGGTTAAATATTTACTGATATGTAAAAGAGAATCATGTATAAGTTTACTGAGTTGGCCCAGTTATATTCCAGATAATATAATTATATTTCCTATTAAAAATATTTTTTAGAATGCTTACCGTTTTTTCGGGAATCTAAAACAATATTTGTATTCTTTATTCAAATTGATTGGATGTCCCTTCTTTTTACAGGTTGATATTCGGCAATTATGTTACTGTAAATATAGTACTGATATATATTTTAATTTACTAATATATAAGTGGTGTTGAAAAATGTGCAATATATTCTTATTAGTTCTGGCTTCAACTTAATAATTTTAGCCTTAGCTGAATTTATACAATTATTTTAAAATTTACTAATTTTTTAAATAATCTAGAACCAATATATATTTGGGACTAAGATGCTAAGACAATTAATTTCAATATAAAGAGTTGATATTATAAGAATCCAAAGTACTACAATGATATATCATATGAAACAATGTGAAAATGCTATATGAAATTATCTGTTGACAGATACCTCAAACACATAATAATATTTTTTATGTAGATAGGCAATGATAAAATAAATTTAGGAATAAAATATTTAATCATTTGACCTTGGCACTGTTTTACTATTTTAATTAATTATTTTTCGTCGCATTTTATTTGTACTATTGTTATCAAACCTACATTTTAATATGATTGCTAGTCCATGAAAGAGTAGCAATATAACTTGTTTCCACATGAATATGAAGTAGATAACTTTGTTACATTTTTGATCATATTTTCTTTGTTTAGTTAATTTCTCGTCAATTAAGATTTAATGTATAGATTGCATTTTTGTGAACGGTGGTGGTAATACTTGACTATACTGTGGTGAAGCTATTAAAAATATAAAATAAGGGTTGAATGTATCAGCTACAATTCTAATACTGGCTGGATCTTAGTTATATTGATATAATTGAAAATTTGAGCAATATTATCAACAATCATATTGTTACATTTGTCAGATCTCAATAGTTGAAATTTGACATTGAAGTGGATAATCAAAATTAATATTTTATTTGGAGTGAAATAATAACAATTGTATATAAATAGTTTCAAAATTCAAATGGAATACAAGCGGTTAAATGAACTCCAATATGAGAATATAGCATGATTCAAAAAATGTTACCCACATCATGAAATGATGGAAACTGGCGTATTTCAAAAAATGCGCTTAAATCCAGTTATTCACTTCATAGAAATGCGCAATAATGATATTACATCATATTGATCCCAGTTAAAATCGAAACTTAGTCATAGAGACATCAAAGAAGTTACAATTAACGTACATTTTAATTTCTTCATCATAATATTATAAATAAACACAAAAATAGTAAAATCAGGAGCAATAATCAGTGGTATACAGATAAGCAAGTAAGTGTCAGTAATCATATACGGTTTATGAACTTCTTGAGGCTATACTTAGAATATTATTTAATCACTTTGATATTTACACCGCAATAATTAGCAATATGAGCCAAAAATACAATTTTTCTAAATGTATTACTTGAGCAGGTGTAACTTGTTGGTGTAACTTGTTATCGGTTAGGACCTTCCTACTATTTCATATTAATCACAGATTGCAGTTGCTTTCAAAATAAATCAAAATATAATTTAAATAACTGTATTTGAAATGATGACATTTATTGATTTTTTAGTTGGAATTATATAATCAATTGAACTTTCAAACCAATTCAAATAATAAAGTAAAGCAAATCCACTTTATACCTATTATTGCTTAATACTGATTTTTTCTTGTTCACTAAATTGTTCATATAATAAGTATCATAATATTTTAAATATAATAATTAGATTCTATTTAGTTTTAATATCATTTGCTTTAGATACTATATTATTAATCTATCGAATTGTTTCTAAAATATTGTAATAACAAAGTTCTTGATGTGGGCATCTGAAGTGGAATTAAATTTTTATTAAAATGAACTGATCTCCTTGTAAAAATATCTAAAGAATAAATTAAATATACTCATGTGCTTGAACTTCATCTTGAGATCGCATATGCTATATCATCGTTTTTAGATTTCCAGTGAGTCATATATTGTTAATAAAAATCATTATATAAAGAAACCATTCATATCTAGTATTCGTTATAAAGTAAAGAAACAATTACATCATTATTGTTATTGCACTCTTTCTAACCCAATTTATTTATAGTATTATTGCATAATAAAGTTCAGAAACTACAATAAAAGCTCAATTTAAAAGAATACACAGCTTTTTATATATTTAATCAAGACTATAACATAAATACCTTTAATTAACCAGATATGAACACGTTTCACTTCATTTTCATGATGCATTTTTGAGTTTTGCTGGCTCAATTACCAAGTCAGTTTATCCCTAAAATTAAGAGCCTATAAACATGAATCATTAACTTAATTTCTACTTTCTCAATTTATGTTGCAAATAAACCATAAATTTAGATTTTTCAATTCTATTTTTATCTTAAAGTTATTCAATTAGCGTATAAAATTATATTAACCTAAAAATGAGATACTCAAAATGCGATGGATCACATATTAATATCCAATATAAGTTTTATAAATAATGAATTTCTTTGAAGATGTGGAACGAAGATAAAATTAAAAGTTAATATTTCATATATTAAGTTTGAAATATAAGTTTCCACCAAAGGAAATCAATATAACACTCCTCTAAACTCGTTAAGAAATTGCATATCAAAAATACGAAAGCCACTTTATGACCAATAAGACACGATTCAACATGATATTACGCTGAACCTTATATACCCTTTTACACGACAAACTATTTTAGACACGTGTTGGTTAGAAAGGTAGGCAATTTGGAGTAATATTCTAAATCTTGGTGTGGGAAAAACCATTATTTACGTTGAAAACTTTATTTTAAAGAAAACTTTCCAAATGAGGAAAGCTTGTTTTTGGCTGAGCCTTGGAGGTCTATTGTTATTTTTATAAAATAACGGTGATCATTGGTTTAGAAAGGAAAGGAAATGTGATGATCAGAGAAAAAGGGTGATCAGTATAATTTACGGTGTGATGGCTTTCTTTTTATAAAATAAAATGATATAAAATGACTCACTTAACTGTAATATAATTATGTAATATAATAATAATGATATTAAAGTGGCAATAATAGTTTGTAATTTTTAATTGAAGATTTATTAAATTTCATCATTATAGGGCGTTTTATCAACAATTTTCAACTAAATCATATTTTTGTGAAATATAAATATAATTAACTATTAACACACCTTTTAATTTAATGTTATATTTTCTTCGTGTTCAACAACAGTTAGTGCTCGAACTCAGCTATCAACAAGTGATAACAAATTTTTAGGTGCAAAAACCCATTCAGATGTTGTGCAACAACAAAATATACGTGAATAACATCAAAGTGTTATATTGTCAAAAATAGGCTCTTCTGTCCAGTAATCAAGTATCTTAGTAATTTATTTCTTAAAAATATCATAGTTACTTCAGCTTGTACACAGAAAAGATGAAGGATGCGATTGTGAACTTTTAAGTCCTGCCTTTTTTGGATCTTCCTTCTTTTTACTTGTTTGGGGCTACTGAAAATATTTTGATACAAAACTCAAAAATAAATGTAAAAATCTCCTAGCTTCTCGCCGAAAGCGCTCTGATATGCTTCAAATGTGATCTGCATGCTATTTAATCAAGTTTAGTCTTTGTTGGAGTTGGAACCAATATTTCTGGGCTGGTTTTAATCGGTAAAAGCTACATAACCTTAGAAAGTTGCTCAGTTCAATCTAGATTGTCTGGGCAGATGATAGGTGGATTAGTAATCCAGTCCAATAAAATCACAGTTAATCTTAAAGATAGCAACATTACAAGCTATTTCAACGGAAATGGAAGTGTCGGTGCGCTAATTTCATTCGCGACTGATACTATTCAAATACAGTCTTCAAATGTAAAGATGTGCACTAACGCCGCGAAAAACGTTGGTTCTGGGGAAAGTTTTGTTACTATTTCTGGCAGTGTAACTTAAAACTGTCAGATATGCGGGAATATGAAGTATTCATATGGAATTTGTATTAATTCCTTAGACAACAGCGAAGAAACAAACTACAAGCTAGTATGTAAACCCATTTTCGTTTTTGATGGAGAGGCATGTTCGTGCCAAGATGGGAAGGTGCTAAACGGTAGTTCTTGCATCAACATTCTAGATGCGACAAGTCACTTGTTAAATTAATTTGAAAGTTTTGATTTGAGCTTAAGACTAATAGATGCTAAATTATTTGATAAAATCTTTGCGTTAAAGTAAAGCACAACTGATCAAATTAATTAAGTAAGCTCATCAACTCCAAATTTCAACACAAGAATCGATACACAGTCAGGAGTTACTGCTAATGTTTACTAAAGATATCTAGCACTTAACGAAGCGATTTAATAATTTGTGCTAAAAATAAAGTGCGGCAGGTAATATGGTCACGCTTACGTGAACAATTAGTGTTAATACGTGGAATGTCCGATTTCAGGACAATAAGTTATAAACGGAGTTTGTCAGTGTTCAATATAAAATATGCTCGTTATTGGAAATGTTTGCACTTGTCCAGTAAATTCTTCGTTGATTAATAATGCGTGCACATGCACGGTTTCCGGCTAAGTTGTGAAAAATGGAGCATGTCAGTGCGAAGTAGTTGACGCTTTTGTTTCTGGGAGCACTTGTGTTTGTCCAGCTAGCTCTACTGTAGTAGGAAATGCATGCGTGTGCAGTGTGACCGGTAAAGTCATTATTGGAGGTGTTTGTATCTGTCCGACTTCAGGAGCTTTTGTTTTTAATGGAGCATGCAGTTGCGGAACAGATGGCCTTAATATCTCAAATGTTTGCAGTTGTCCAACTTATTCATCTCTAGTTGGAAATGCTTGTATTTGCGGGGGAGTTATCGGAATATCGATGATAAGTGGCTCGTGCCAATGTCCTCCTGATAATACAATAGTTAGTGGTATGTGCTAATACACAATATAAAATGGTGATACTGGGATAACATGTTCTCAGTCTACTTATACAACGACGTTTGATATTTAAGCAATTACACATTCAGTTATCAGTAACGCAAATTATAGTAGTGGATATGTTTTTAAAACATCACCTATTATTACTAATGCGTTTATAGATATTTCAAGCAACGTTTATACAACAACTGTTTAACCATTGTTTCAAAGTTAAGCATCTTTCACGAATATAAAAGTTTAAATCGGCACTTAAACAGTTAGTTCTGGATCTATTCTCACAACCGCGACCACTATTATCATAACTTAACTGAATATAATTTCAAAACTTAACACTCAAATAATGGTAAATTCATTATAATAACTTCAAATAGTACAAAATTAAGCAACAAGCGCAAATATAAACAATCTGCTAGTAAATTTAAGTTTTGCGCTATCTTCAGGAAACATTACACTTATAAGCGCATTAAGTGGAGTTATAAATATCACAGGTTATCAAGTGCTAGGTGTATATTAAAGCACTAAATGCATCGCAATGATCACTTTTACTGTAGCCTCATCGTCGAAACTAAAAATAAGTAATGTAACATTTAAACCAAATTCTTACAATATTGGTAATGCATCTTCCTATTTTCTCATTTAAGTTGTTGGTAGTAATATAGTATATAATAATATCTCAGTAATATTGGGGAGTATTTCGTAGTTCTAGACTCTTGTAACTATTTCATCAACTGATTCTTAAAAATTCTAATTTGGAGGTCTTATATCCATTTATGATGATTTTGCTGCTACAACTTTAATAATAACTAATCTACTATATAATAATTTTTAATCTTTAAAAACAGATTATGTTTTTTAATTAGGATTTATTTTAGGCGCTTAATCTACTTATGCATCTAATAATGCAAATATTTCTAGTTTGTGTATTTTACAGAATTTAAGTAGCACATCTTTGAAGTGGATAACTGTAGGATTAATTGCAGGATTGTCTGGGCAGTTAAATATGAATTAGTCTAGCATTATTTTAACTACTCAAAGCTACTACGATTAAATGAATTCCTTTGGAGTTTTTGGAGTATTAGGAGAATTGTCTGGTTACTCAGAACTTTTCAATTTATTAATTAGTATGAATGTTTAAGTTAATGCAGCCAAAATAGGATATTTTGGTTTTATAGGAATTAACTAGGGAACATTAACAACTTTTAAAAATTCTTTGTTTAAGAATTATAATTTTACAACTTAATCTTAAGCTGGTATTTTATGTTCCGATTGGAATGTATAAACCAGCTCCGTAATAAATACTACGGTTGAGTCATGTAATATTGTCGCTGGTGGTTCAGTAGGCGGGTTTTTTGCACACGGTTGGAGTGTTTGGTCAAATACAGTTCTAAATTCAACAATAAAAAATATAAATATTACTTCTATTGGTAATAATTTATAATATATTGGTCCCATGATTGGTTAAATAGTTTCTACTTACTATTTATAAGCAAATTATTAAAATACAAGTATTATAAATAATAATATTTAGGGCATTAGTGTTACAGCTGGTGTTATTGGTTAAATAGATAATGATGCTACAAACTAACTACTCAACGTATCTATTGTTGATTTCATCATATAAAATAATAATATTTCTGGTAATATGTTTACATCGGGAATAGTTGCCAGTTTTTGTGCAGTATAATAGGATAAAATAATTCTTTTAATACAAAATCTAACTTTTTATGGTTGTAATATTTAATGTGCTGGCGCAAGTTGTGGGGGATTAATAGGCTCATTTGGTCAGAATGAAACGCAGAGTGCCACACTAACAGTTAAAAACCTAACTATGTAAAACATAAAAATTTCAGGCCCTTCTTATGTTGCAGGATTTGTTGCGATTTCCTAAAAGTGTATTCAATTTACTACACTGCAAATATATAATTCAACAGTGACTGCAATAGTTTTAAGCGGTTAAAATTGCGGAATGGTAACAGGATTCAGAAACGGGACGACAACATTTGACATTAAAACATCGAAAACGACCGGGAACAACTTTGTGAATTCGACATTGATTTAAAATTGCGCTAGTATTACTAGTGGTATTTCGTAATCTGGATGTTGAGTGAAAGACATTTAATTTTTACTATACTATATTTTATAATATAAATACGTAATTTAATCCTTAAACATCCGTCGGGCGTTTTCGGGCTTTGCGTTTTTCGATACCCTAATATTTCATAAAACTTCTTCTTATAGTCTGACCGGGACAACTGGATATTTGAAATATTATTACCACCTCTTTAACAGAAAATGAGAAATATTCAATTTGATGATTGAAACAAATAAAAGTCAAAACTATAATTGGATCTAACCACATACATGCACTTCAGGCATTTAGTATAATATAATTAGTCTTTAATATGTAGTTTACGACGAGTTATATAAAAAATAGTATATTTTGTATTAAAAATCAAATACTATGTGAAAACTAAATTCAATATGTAAAGAAATACGATGATTATTGCAATACCGTGACATAGAAAATTTCTTCGCTGTACTTGCAAGAATAGTAAATTTTATGATTATTTATTCTTCATAAAAGTTTGTTAGTAATGGTAGTAAATTATAACAGTAATCAACATAGAACAAAAATATTATACCAGAAAATCTCATATTTTATAAAGCTGAAAGAAATAATGATAACAAATATGAAATCATTAAAGAAATAATAGCTAATTAGATTGAGCTAATGCATTATGATACTAACTAAAATAGTACTACTAGTATTATGTTACTATTGAAACTCAAGGTGTTATCAGTGCGTTGAAAGTATTATTGTGATTCAAATTTTTACTATTTAATGACTAATATAACAATATTATAAATTTATAAATTATAATATGCTAATATAATATCTAATATTTATAAAATTGTAATAGGTCCACTTCACAACCTAATTTAAGTCATAACTTGAGTTTATCAAAATATTTTAGGTAAGGAAATTAACTCATACAAAAATTTGGTGTTAGAACTTGGTCACAAGTTACTTTCCCCAATTATTATATAATTCGGATAATGTTTATTTTTTCGATTTTTCCGAGTTATGAATCTCGACCAATATAGTATAAATACCATAAATAATATTATATATGTTATTCTGAATTGGTACATATTAATTTAACAATTTTATTTCCTATTGTAATAACATGGTGAAAACTAGAGTAAAGAAAATGAAAATTATAAATATCAAGACAGTATCAATATGGTGTTACGGAAAATATAGTTATATATTATGTCAATCTAATAAACAGATTGTTTTTAATTAACTTTTTCTAGAATCGAAATATCTATATAAATATATTTTGAATTATTTTGAAATGTAAGTAAGTGATAAATACTATAGTAATTTTGATACAAGTTATCTACTTATATTAACATTATTATTTAATGCATGGATGTAATCAAGAAGTCAAGAAATCGTGTGGTCATATTTTCGTATCTGGGCTGAATGGATATGGAGTGAAATTAAAAAATGAACTATATACAACCTCTCACTAGTACATAAATTATATTGGTTTGCCTCTATATTATATTTTTATTTTTCGAAATACCTCTGTGGGTGTTTAAGGATTAAAGCTAATGTCTTTCAACTCACAGAAACTAATACTTATACAGATGGCTATTGAGTTGAAAATATTTATATCAATTTTACAGATTTTTATAATATGCTTGACGGATTCTTTCTTATACTTTATATGAAATTTTAAGTGAATACTGCCAAATATGGTAATATTGGCTTTTTGGAGGAAATCAGGTAACTACGTCCATTATTTAAAATTCTTTATTTAAGAATTATAATTTAACAACTTTAACAAACGTAGGAATTATGTGCTCATATTAATAATTAGGAACTAACTCAATAATAAACACAACCGTTTAAACTTGTAACATAAGCTCAGGCAATTCGGCTGGCGGGTTTATAACAGACGCTTTGAACTACAATAATTATATTAAGAATTCCACAGTTTAAAATACTAATATTACTGGTACAGGAAATTACAACGATTTTAAATAAATAGGAGCTATGATAGGGCAAATGTGGTCATACAACTATTTGAACTTTTGCTTTGAAAATTCAAGTGTAATTAGTAATAATATTAGTGGAATTTGCGGCACTGCTGGGATTGTAGGTACAGTGGTGGGCCCTCGAAATGCTTTTTTGAATTAGGAAGAAGAATGAAGTTTATTATTTGAATCTTACTTATATCACTGCCCGGCTCAATAATGAGTGTGTTCTCCCTCCTCATCAATACACTCATTAACTCTATTTACTATTGATTTGTAAAGTGCTTCAATCACATCAAGGCCTGGTTGAGCCTTGGATAGCTGTGCTACAATAATTAACGTATATAACTCTGTATATACTTCAATAATAAGTTTCAACTTTACCTAACGTTGTATAATTTAACAATCAAGAAAATTGATTTCTCATTATGAAATGGAAGTGGAAGATCATAAGTAAAGTAACTGTTGTTTTAGAGTAGCATCAATATATTATTTAATGCTGGGCCCGACTAACCCACTTGATTCCATTCTTCAAGAAACAAAAATGCATTCATTATTTGAATATTGAGAATGAAAGCGACTGTAACTACCTGAATTATAATTCTAATTAAGCGAAGTACCAATACTTCATCTTGAGCTCCCGGTTGAGATTGAAAGAAAAAGTCCTCCATTGTTTTTCGTGATTAAGAAATACCTAAAATCGTTCAGATTGACCCAGTTGAAGATGAACACCGAGGTCCTCTGCAGGTCCAGTGCTTGCGCTACTAGTTATAAATTACATATTGCGTCCGTATACCAATCATTGGATCCTCTTATTCTTTTCTCCAATCAGGCTTAACTACCATATATTTTCGAGATAAAATCTTTCATAAATTAGTTTTGTTGACTAAAACGTAGAAATTACACAGGGACATCTTAAACAAGTGATATAACTAGTTCAGATTGGTACAATATTTTATGAATTCATCCGTTGGACCCAGAAATGAAGAGAATACAAACGCTTCAGAACTGCCTAAGTTTGTTAAGTGAATTAGTTGACCTTCCCTAAACATCTTCTACCGCGTTTATTTTTGTCATTGCCGTCCTTTTATTGCATGTGGTAATTTCTATTTTTCCTTTTTGGAATATTAAATACCGACTTTGAATAGTCGATTATGGTCTAATACGATCGAAATCATATTTTTGGCCCTCTTGTGTTAATGAGTAGTTCATGAATAATCTCCAACTTGAGATTATTTATTGGAATTTGTCATCCGCATTAGAAGTGGCAAAATATTTTAATATATAATTACTCACATAGTAAACAAGAAAAAGCAATTCCACCTCCCATAACTGTAAAATAGATACTTTTAGTTTTACCCCTGAAAAATTCAATATAACTATTGTTGATTTCCTTATAAATAATAATAACATTTCAGGCAACACCTTCACATCTGGAATAGCTGCTAGATTTTCTCCAGCAGTTGGTGATAAATAGACTCTTCTAATGCAAAACCTAACTTTATTAGATTGTAATATTTAATGTACTAATGGAAGTTCGAGTGGGTTAGTTGGAACGCTTGGTCACAATGAAACACAGAGTGTTATCTTTACAGCAAAAAACATAACAATGCTAAATATTTTAATTTCTGGTACTTCCTACGTTGTAGGATTTGTGGCTTTTTCATAAAAATGTATTCAATTTACTACACTGCAAATTTATAATTCAACAGTGACTGCAATAGTTTTAAGAGGTTAAAATTGCGGAATGGTAACAGGATTCAGAAACGGAACGATAACATTTGATATGTAGACGTCCAAATCGACTGGTAACAATTTTGTGAATTCAACATAGATTTAAAACTGCGCTAGTATAACCAGTGGCATTTCACAATCAGGTTGTTGAGTGAAAATGTTTTTATTAATTTCATATTTTATATTTACGAACGTATCATCTACTATTATAGCTATCAA
>CAXDID010000927.1:0-162746 GCA_963988835.1 Hexamita inflata | reverse complement strand
ATACTGGTGATTTTGATCAAACGAATTTTAAGTGTGTGTAGTTTCCATTTTTAACGTCAATTTAGCAGGTGGTTGAGAAGTTGCAGTTGAAAGATTTGAATCCTGCTTTGTCTTACCATTTGGATGTGTTGTAAATTAAGTAGAGGCTTGGTCTGGAGCACAAGCAGATTCAGATGGTGCAGATGGGCCGCAGTGCGAAAACTACTGAGGTTATCGGGATCACGCCCTATTTCGCCGATGCGTACACCATTTTCAAAGCTTCGCGGGAAAGGTGCAACACCCTTTACGACTACTTCGACCTGCGCTAAAACGAAGCGATAAACACGATACAGCAGCTGGGCCTGGGCTAAAAAGCGCTTAGAAGCTATTACGACGTTAAAGTGCTCAATTGCAGCGGTTAGTTTCTGCTCAAAACGGACGTTCAGAAGATAAACGAGCTCTTTGGTTGCACTTTACAATTCCTTGAAAACAACGTCATCAGAATTCACGGAGGAATCTACGACGTTTTCAGAACATTCGAGTTCATGCAGAACATGAACGAGCAGAACGAGTGAGAAAAGTATATTTTGATTTATCTATTGATTTATCTATTATTTAAATTGTTTCAGGTCGAATTGTGTTAAATAATTGAATTAAAATATTAATATAATTATTATAATTATCAATTAAATTATTCTCACATAGTAAATACATTAAAGCTGTTACATAAATGAGGAAGCAGAATCACTTAGATAGGAAAAAAGATGAAAACCATTTTAATTAACTGGAAATTCACTAACCACGAGAATTATTAAAATATATATTATTTTTACTTAGCTATAGTAAAATAACTAGTATATACCTATTTATTGCGTTTAGATGTATTGTTGGATTGTTGCTGTTGAGTGAGTCATGTTATTAAATTATTAATTGAATTTAATTTATTATAAACTTTAATTATTCTAACCTATAAATAATTATTATTTAAGGTTAAATATTGTTTAATTATTGATCAAAGTTTTAATTAATAGTAGGGTTAACTTCAGAAGGAGATGAGCCAGACGATTTATTTCTTGAATTATTTCCATAATTATCACTTATCATATTCACGAATGATTATTTTTAGATTGCGCACGGGTTCAATTAAATTTTTCATAATAACATATAATAATCATTTTTTGTTTTATTATAAAGGCTATATTATAATTAATTTAATTATATATACATTTAATTAAATGTACAATATGTGATTATTCAAGTATATATCGCTCACATTGGGCCGGATTTGTTGTTTTTCTTTTCCATTCTGGCTAAATCGTTACTTTCCTTTAATTACTCAAGTTTTTTAATTGTGCTTTGCACTCCTGATTTGAACAGGTTCCAGCCTTGCTCGGCCCCTTTTGCAATAATTTTAGCAGTCTTCTTGGCGGCTTCTATTGAGTTTTTACCAAATGTTATGAATTATTGTTATATTTGCTATTGCATGTTTAATTCAACTCTTTCTGTTAAGTTATCCATATCATAAGTAATAGAATTGAGGATCAAACTAACATAGTGACTAGCTTCAGCATCAAGACCTCTGATACCTTTAAGCAAATCTTATGAATTGCTGCAATACATATCCTGTATTATAGATTGTCTATTTGGATATTTGATATGACTGAATCTCTTTTCAATATCATATTCACTAGCAATATATTAAAATACTTTTGAAGTATAGTTATGTGCTACTTTAGATATATAATAAGCAACCAAACCCAATCTAATACACTAATCAGCAAAATCTTTGATTATTTTCTCACCATGTTCCATTGAACTCATAACTCTAAAAAGAATATCATCATCCTGATTTTAGGCAATTTATAAACCTATTATTTTATCAGTTGCATTAAGAGCCAATTTAAATTCACAGTTAGGAAATAGACTGGGATTTCTGTATCTAACAGATAATGATAATGCAGCACATGAAATAAATATTTAGAGAATATAATCTCCATGTATTAAAGAATCCAAAAATCTTAACGAATTTTAAATAGTATTAACATTATACTATAATCCAGAAAGCATAGCACCCATAAGAATACTAGGTGCTATTTCTCTTAATTCTTGAGACTTACTTATTATTTCATATGTTCTAGCATCAATAAGTCTCATATACGGTTCAAATGTTAATTAAACGTATTTAGATAGTTTTTGTAAATCAGGTTCAAATAATGGCGAAAGAGATGTTTCACACAGATTTAAAGTAATTTATAGCAACAATTCATAGTTATGTAAGATTTTATTCAAATCAATAGATACTGGTGTAAAGTCATTTATCTCTTTATCATAATTAGAAATATATTCCATTATTTCAGCATTTTCAGTTAAATATTCTTCCTTTAAAAATACAAAATACACAGCTGCGAGAATTTGGTTAAGGCCTTAAAAATATTGTTAATCCTTCATGTTATACATAACGTCGATATTAAATAGTTCAAGATATCTTTGATGAAATCTAGTAAATGCTGATTCATGTTGAATAGGTTATGATTCGATTCCTTCAATTTTCAAATGTTCTACTAAGTCATCACCTCTCAAAAAATGCCATAAGGCTCTTTTGGAATCTACGTGTAATTGGTGACATAAATTTGGTTCTTATGCTCTGTACTCGTCATAATTTGCTACTGTTACAGTTCTAGACGATTTGAGAGTTTATATATAAAGATTTCTTCTTTCAGCTCTGGAGGCTGGATGATAGCAAATCATTTGAAGTGAAATTTTTAATGTGTATATTTAGTTTGTATATTATATAAATACTACATGGTGTCATTATAGCAATATTTTATCAATAATATTTTAAAAATACACTAAATACTGCTACCAAGCTCAATCTAATCATTAATTATTCTCAATCTAGCAAATGTTGATTGTTTATGTGTTTAAACCGTCAATACATCAAGGTAGAAGCCCTTTTATTGTAAATTTTGTGTTTTCATAAAGTATTGTATTTGTCAACACATAATCAACATTTGTATCGTATATAACAATATACAAATTCCGCTCCAAATGAACGCAAATACTTTGTACGCTAATAGCAAACAAGATAACTTAATGCTAAGCAAACAGTTACCGTTTTTGCAACAAAAATCATAATTTGGTTCAGGATCATAAATAAACGTTCAAGCCGATTTGAAAAAACGAGAGCGATAATTAAAACTTGATATTGAAAAACGATAAAAAGAAGCAGAACTAAAATATTAACAAGAAAAACTTCAATTATCATAAAAACTCGACTAAACAACAGTTAAACAGCAATAACAGGTAGCTCAGCAAATGACCAAAAGCCAGAACGAAACCAAGCTTTCCAGAGTGTCCAACGTAAAAGAAGTGGAGCCCGCTTAAATTCAAGTAGAGGAGCCGCAAAAGGCAGACGAGCTGAAAGAACGCCTGAAGGAAAAACAGATTCTCCTGAAACAACAAAAACAACAAAGCGAAGAACAGGAACTCAGAAAGGCCCAGGAAGAGCTGCAGCTCAAGAGACAAATGAAAGTGCTCCAGATGCAGCAGGAAGAGGAAAAGAGGAAACTCATCCGAGAACAAGAGACGAAGCTGAAGCAAGAAGCCGAGTCGTCCAGACAAGAGAGGCTCCAGAAACTGGAAAGCGAGAAGAAGCAGAGAGACATGCAGCGGATGGTCCAGCTGGAGGAAGAGGCCCGCAAGCGCGAGCTGGAGCAGGAGTACAAGATGAAAGAGTTCGAAGACGGCCGGAAGAAGCTGGTCTTCATCGAAGAACGCAAGTTCCTCATGCGCGAGCTGGACGGCGCCAAGCAGCAGTAGTTCTCTCTCTAGGAAGAGCTGGAGAGGCAGAAGAGCCAGGCGGTCCAGCAGCAGATAGAAGAGGCCCGGAAGCCGAAGGCCCCGCCGAGCCTGCTCAACGTCCAGGAAGAGGAGCCGGCCATCCAGAAGGTGGAGAAGAAGGTCGTGGACAGGCTCAGGCCCGTGGAGCGCGAAGAACACAAGCTCTTCTACAAGGCGCCGGTCGAGACCGTGGAGAAGATAAACTCGCTCTACATCGTCGACGAGCTGGAGCGCTGCCAGTCCTACCTGTACGAGCAGAAGTACTCGCTGCAGATCGCCGTGGACACGAGCCAGATGACCCGCCAGGAGATGGTGGCCGACGCCATCCAGGACATGTTCCTGCGCCAGAAAGAGTGGATCCAGACCCTCACGCTGATCCGGGACGAGCAGCAGCAACAGCAGTCGCCGGCCCTCGCGCAGATCAACATGATCCTCCAGTTCGAGGCCCAGCTCCTGCCCGCCATCCAGTTCTGCCAGTGCGTGGGAGACATCGACGAGGTCGTCAGCGAGATCGGGCGGCTGCGCAGGTCCATCAAGATCCAGCTCACAGACCCGCAGCGAGACAGAGAGAAGCTGGACCAGCTCATCCAGAAGAAGATGGGCAAGTGCGAGCAGCAGACCTACATCCTTCAGGCAGTTTTACACGAGTAAATTCTCAAAGGGAATAGAGAATTAAATAACCTTAAAAAATTATTAATGTTAAACTAAGAATACTTATTTTCAATATAATAGCAGAGTACATTAGATGGTTATTTTTCATGTGAAAGAATGTATGAAAAAGCTATAAGCATGATAGATTTGGACTTAATAGAATGATTTTTATTCACTATTTCCTTATATCATATGATGCAGGACCCACAAAACTACTTAAATCCGGTCTTTTAGTTGCTCGATCGCGACTTCTGGACATAATTTTCGATTATCTAGTTGTTTATTCTCTTAGTTGAGGCGCATAGTATTACGGGGATAATAAAGATTGTTGTAACTCGTCGTCGCTTTTATGTAATGATGGAATACTATTTTATCGCGATCCTAAACGATGCAAAATTTATTTGTAATTTATTGGTTCGGGCGAATATTTAGTAGGCGGAAGTTTAAACTCCTATTATTTAGCTATTTTATCAAATGTACATTTTTTAGCATAACGATTCATCATTATACCTATTTATCCTAAATTTTCTTGCTTTATGATATGGTATTATGAAGGAGCAGGAGAATCTTTATCTATATTACTTACTAACGAATATATCCTGTCAGTTTTATTAATTTAAAATGGCGGTGGTTTTGAAAACTTGTATAATGATTGCAATTTAAATTTGGTCGTCATTAATTGTGGAAAGAAATAGATCCTTGTTAAGATTATTATGATATGTAAAATATATAATCACTCCGCAAATAATGTCAATATCTACTATTAATTCTCAATATCTTAGTTAAGATAATAAATTACCTAATCTTTTTGATGCTAAAAATAAATTAAATAATAGCGCACAATAAAGCAAAAAGCTTCAATTACTTTAGTAGTACAAAAAAAAAAAAAAAAAATAAACAGAAAAATGTGAAAGCCGAAAAAATGCGTTTAGAAAAGGAGGCAGAACGCAAAGAGTAAGATCTAATTGGTAAGCTATATTAGAAATACGATAGTAATATCTAGCAAAAGGTATCAGTTGTTTCAAACAATATAATTGAATAAGAAAAGTTATTACGGAGTTAACGCCAAGCCTTACAATCAACGCTCTAAGAAGGTTCTTGGTAACCTGAATAATCAACTGAATAAATATAGGAGAGCAATTCTACATATGATTCAACTGTTTTAAAGGATTTATAGAACAAACAGTTGGAGAAGTTCCTTTAGGATGAGAAATTACAATTAGAACAAGCGTAACAAGAGCTATACAACTAGCAACAGTAAAAGATAAAGCTGCTCAACGCTGAGCAGGACAAGATCGATTTGCTCTAATATAATCACTACTAGCTGTAAAAGCAAGCGGAACAACAAAAATTAGCCCAACTTGAGCTTTTTAAGCAGTAAAAACAGCATCTTGACCTTTAAAAAATGAAGGAGAAGTAAATTGAAGTACAAAAATAAACGGACGAACTCAACAATAGCATTAAAGCCCAAGAAAACGAACTGAAAAATTATTAGTTCCACTCCCAGCGAAAATTCGTTCTGAGAGAACTGGACAAAGAACTCCTCAAAATGGAAGAAGTGAAAAATAAAACACAAAAAGCAAATCAAATTCAAATATAATAACAAATTGAAAGTAACGTGAAACTGCTGAATGAACCCGAGCCCAAGAAAGAAATAATCAAAGAATACACAGAAATAAATCCAATGCAAATACAACCCAGAGAACAATACAAAACATTCCTCAAAATACCCGAATAAAAAATAATAGAACTCAAAGAACTGCAAATTCAAGATCCAGATAATAGACTCCAAACACGCTAGTACACTGAAATATTACAAATTGAAGCACTAAATATGGACTTAGAAAGTACTTTACAAAGTTCAGAACAAGTTAACGAGTACATTGAGCAACTAAACACTACATAACAATATATAATATTAAATCTAGAAAATATACTTTAATAACAAAAAGAACTCCATTCTCCAGCAATTTAGTAAATACAACTCATCTTATAATTAGAAAGTTAAATCACAACATGCACAAAATTCTGCAAGTGCATAGGAGACATAAAATTTGTAAGCGAATTCATCAACACTTTTAGAAACAATACATCGCTGAAATTAGTGGACTAAATCGTGGATTAATAGCTTGTTTAATAATTAATCCAAGGGAAAGTGCTAAAATGTAAATAATAAGGCTATATAATTCAAGCACTGTTGCATGAATAAATTGATAAAGGAAATAAGTAACTAGATGGAATTAAAAGACTCTTGTTATTGAATGAAGAATATGAAATGGTGATACAGTAATAAGAAACACTAGACAAATTCAATTAATGCTCACGGATGTATGAGCGGGTAATAAATGCTATTGATGATTTATAACTAATTGAATGAATAGAAAAGCTGAGATAAGGAATGTTTAGTGAGTGGGAAATATAATGTGTTTATCATTTATAATGACATATGATGACGAATCAAATTTTATGTATTTGGTATGTAGATTATTTATCACTTTACGGTTTAAGTAATTAATATTATATTGTTTATTGTTTATCTGTATCTATATAGTAATAAGATAAACTTCTTCCACTTCAACAAAATGAATTATATTACATATAGTTACTGCTTGTCTCCAGAGGGATTATAAACTTTATAAAATATCAAAAATAACAATATATAGCGACATATCCAACCATAATGTAATGTATAACAACAAAAATAAGAATAATGTAGGAAGTGATATAAATATTTGTAATAATAATATATTTGAGAATAATAAAAATTATAACAAACCTCATATTCCAAACGAAAAATAATCAACATTGAATCCCATTGCCAAGTAATAATTCGATACTTCAGTCTTTTTACAAGGAGAAAACAATCCGAATAAAAATATGATAGCACAGCTACACATGTTGATTAAAACAAAAGAACTTTCAACTTAATTTATTACATCTCCTTTAATAAATAGAGTTGCTGGAGACTATGCGACTGCAATATATAACATCACAAAGCACACCATAAATGGTTTACAAAGAAAGGCTGCTTTATAGTTTAACCACTACTTAGCTGACGAAAGAGATTTACAACAAGCTGATATTACTAAAGTTAGAGCGTATAAAATGTTAACTCCTGCAATCGCATACACTTAAAATTGTTACCATTTAAATTAAAGTTTATGATTCTTATATTCGTTGACAATTTTCGTAATGTATTAAGCAATACAGCTTGCACCAGCTAATCCTGCAAAAATTCTCGCAATAGCCTAAAAATGTAATATGCATGGTTTTTTAGGTTTAGAATAAGATTGATATTATTAGTTATTTTCATCCATAGTTAGTGGCTGCTCATATTAATTCTCATATTAATTATATGTCATAGTTTTAGGGTGGAATAACAAATTAAATACTATTAATACAAAAATTTATCTCTCTTAGTGTTTTCAGTTCTATAATAGTATTGTGATACGGTATATAACTAGATTTTGATTTTAACATGAAAAAGATCAGATTTATTATCTTAATAGCACATATTAACGACTATATTGAATTACCACTTCATTAGATGATCATTGTAATATTTATATTTAATTAATAAATAATATCATAGGAATCACAATCCATTATAACATCAGATTAGCTAAAAGAATTACATAGTACTCTTAAGTTTATTGATGTAGGATAAAGTTTTGAGGCTTCTAATAATATATTCAATGAAACAGCTGTGTCACCGAATTAATAAGTTTTAGCAATTGGTTTGAATAAAATTATTCGTATTTACCAAAATGATCTTTAACACGCTTGTGAAATAGCCGCATCAGATATACCAGGTGTAATATTGCAAATGAAGTTAAGCAATTAATATTTGGCTTTATTATTTGAATCTACAACTGCTGATTATAATGTACGAATTTATAATGCTCAGAGTTGTGCTTATATTCGATCACATTAACGAACTTCATTATAATTGAATGTTACAGGATACACATATAATGCTAGTGCATGCACTGGCGATTTTTAGTTTGTTGAATGTTTAGTAGGCTATTAATTTGCACTAGGTTGTCCAGATGCATCAAGATTTAATGTTACTGTTGCCAATTAATCTGTATAATCAGAGAATATAGGTATAGTTCATTTTCTGAAATATACTGTGACATCTTCGTAAATTATTTTATTGAGCTACGTAAATTCCTAGGTAGGCTACTAAATAGGTTTGTCGCAAGACTAT
Organism: Hexamita inflata; assembly: GCA_963988835.1. Classification (NCBI taxonomy): domain Eukaryota; phylum Fornicata; order Diplomonadida; family Hexamitidae; genus Hexamita; species Hexamita inflata. The sequence goes on along the minus strand of CAXDID010000927.1, from coordinate 154,066 downwards.
TTAATTACTAATTCTGCTTAATAATATTTGTATAAAGTTAAAATCTCGGATCTAGCGGATTCGAATTCATCTTATTAATTAGATTAAGAACAAATCACCTAAGATGAAAATCCTATTTAATATTTATAATTAGTAGGCAATAGATTATTTATTGATGCGCTATTTAATAAAGATTAGGATTAAAATATTAGACTAATGGAATTTGATATTGTAACACTACTTCCAATATCTATATTTAATTGTTCAATAACATAAATATAAAAAATCCAAGTGTCAGGTGTACAAATATTACTATATGTGAGAAGTACGCAGTATGTTTTAGTTCTACAGCAGGCAGCATAAGTTTAGTATTAATTTGGTAATAATTTAATGACAGTAACTGAAATTACTGTGTCTCGTAATTACACAGTTACAGTTTTGTCTAATTCTCCAGCGCAATCATTATTTTAAAAAGACAGCTAATATCCTTCCATAATGAGTAAAATGTCATGGACTAACCGAAAATTATTATATTTTGATGGATGTTTCTTCGCATTGAATGTGCTAGAATCAAAAATGTTATTTGTAAAATACCAAGACGAAACTATCAATGTAGATGTTACTTCAATATCTCTTATGGATTCAAATTCTCAATTATCTGCTATTTATGTTTCGAATGCAACTTTTAGTGTTTCTTTTTCTACTTCACTAGATTGCAATAAGTTTTAATTATAATTTGAAAATTCAGCTCCTATATTCTCAAATTACATAAAAACTGGGTAAATTTGTTCTGCGTCAATGCAAATGCCAGGGAAGGCTAGAAAATACAATATCAAATTGACGTGCTTTGGCAGTCCAATTACATCAAGTCTACAGCAGGTTTAAGTAACAGCTGGTGTAGCATCACTGATAAAAAATGCTATCATTTAGCCGATGATCATCAGAACTGGTTTGGATATTTCTGTTAAGTTTTTGTTCAGTGATACGTATGGAAACATGGCCCACCCTGATTGTTCAAAGGTTTCGGCTCAAATTCAGAACGTTACTTCAAGCAATGCAACGCGTTATGTTGATTTGTAAGGGGATGTTGTTTTAAATCTAACATTCTAGCCACACAACGAGTTTTGCATTTACAACGGTCCAGATTTACCAAAGGATAAGTACGTTGTGAAGGTTAAAATAAGTGATAAGAGCGTTAGCATATCTGAGTAAATCGGATAGTAGTTAATATTCAAGGTTAACGACTGGCCATTCAAGTTTATATTTGGTGGGAAGGAAATAGCGAATTTGGTTATATACGCGATCTACATGATAATTCTTATATTTGTTCTACCACTATTAACTTACTGGCTAATAGAAGGGAAGCAAAAGGGAATAAACTTCTTCCTGAGAAAAACAAAGAAATAAAAGTAAAAAGAGGACAAATAGAAACCAGTTCAATTACTAATTGAAAATGAAAAGATTACTGGACTAGGTGAGGTGAAAATAAGGGGCGAACCACTCCTATAGCTAACGACCTTAAATCTGAACTAGTTAGAAATATAAGATGAAGAATTAAAATCAATTTTGACGTTCACAGCTGTTGAAAATAAAACGGCCGTTCACATATTTGAAGAATATAAACAGATTCAAGTATTTAACTGTTCGTACCAAAACGAACCCACTTCACTCTTTATTTACGTTTTCAACTAAGAAACTGATTTTGAGAAATAACTCTAATTCTGGAACAAACTTAAAATCGTATCAAAACTCAAAATAATCGGATAGAAAAAGATACTCAAGTAAGATAAAGGTGAAAGTGACATTTACAGCGCACTGTAAACACTAGAATTCGCTGAGTGCGTTATTGTTGTCACAGAACACGTTATTTGTTCGACAATATACAATCTGCTTCAGATAACACACGAGATTTACAAAATTAACGCAATGAAACCAATCAGAACACATGGAAACTTAATAAACAGCATTTTCAACACAAAGAATGACTTATCCACAAAAATTGGACCACCAGCTTACCAAGGCAATAAATACTTACTATACGGTGCAGTAAATAGCGATATTGAGCTGTAAGACCTGAAAATACTATCAACACATAAAGAAGAAATAGTTCTTCAAGCAGCAGAAAAATGATGAAAAGTGAAAAATACCTATAGGATAAAATTTATCAATCAATAAGATCTAGAGTTACAGATTTAATTGCATTATCATACATTCTACTGCAAGAATAGAACTAGTCCAATGTATTTTATTCTTAAATAGCAAATAGACACTCCTAATTAAGTAATATTAATTATTACAAACCTTGAAGTTTTTCATTGCCTTTAGATATCTACTCGTGCATGACAGCCTGAAGGATGTAGGTCTGCTGCTCGCACTTGCCCATCTTCTTCTGGATGAGCTGGTCCAGCTTCTCTCTGTCTCGCTGCGGGTCTGTGAGCTGGATCTTGATGGACCTGCGCAGCCGCCCGATCTCGCTGACGACCTCGTCGATGTCTCCCACGCACTGGCAGAACTGGATGGCGGGCAGGAGCTGGGCCTCGAACTGGAGGATCATGTTGATCTGCGCGAGGGCCGGCGACTGCTGTTGCTGCTGCTCGTCCCGGATCAGCGTGAGGGTCTGGATCCACTCTTTCTGGCGCAGGAACATGTCCTGGACCGCGTCGGCCACCATCTCCTGGCGGGTCATCTGGCTCGTGTCCACGGCGATCTGCAGCGAGTACTTCTGCTCGTACAGGTAGGACTGGCAGCGCTCCAGCTCGTCGACGATGTAGAGCGAGTTTATCTTCTCCACGGTCTCGACCGGCGCCTTGTAGAAGAGCTTGTGTTCTTCGCGCTCAACGGGCCTGAGCCTGTCCACGACCTTCTTCTCCACCTTCTGGATGGCCGGCTCCTCTTCCTGGACGTTGAGCAGGCTCGGCGGGGCCTTCGGCTTCCGGGCCTCTTCTATCTGCTGCTGGACCGCCTGGCTCTTCTGCCTCTCCAGCTCTTCCTGGAGAGAGAACTGCTGCTGCTTGGCGCCGTCCAGCTCGCGCATGAGGAACTTGCGTTCTTCGATGAAGACCAGCTTCTTCCGGCTGTCTTCGAACTCTTTCATCTTGTACTCCTGCTCCAACTCACGCTTGCGGGCCTCTTCCTCCAGCTGGACCATCCGCTGCATGTCTCTCTGCTTCTTCTCGCTTTCCAGTTTCTGGAGTCTCTCTTGTCTGGACGACTCGGCCTCTTGCTTCAGCTTCGCTTCTTGTTCTCGGATGAGTTTCCTCTTTTCCTCTTCCTGCTGCATCTGGAGCACCTTCAGCTGTCTCTTGAGCTGCAGCTCTTCCTGGGCCTTTCTGAGTTCCTGTTCTTCGCTTTGTTGTTTTTGCTGTTTCAGGAGAATCTGTTTTTCCTTCAGGCGTTCTTTCAGCTCGTCTGCCTTTTGCGGCTCCTCCACTTGTATTTAAGCAGGTTCCACTTCTTTTACGCTGGACACTCTGGAAAGCTTGGTTTCGTTCTGGCTTTTGGTCATTTAATTCATATCATGAATTTGTGAATCTGCACCTTTAAAATAAATACTTTGCTTTGAATTTTTAAGTATTTTTGATACGGCTTATGTTTATTAATTATTAATTTGTTATTTGCTTACTATTTATTATTATTTTTTAATATCCATATTTAACTATTTTTCAATTTGCTTCATATATAATTATTTACTTATGCTAGTATCTTATTTGTTTGTTTTTGACAATATACCGGGTAGTTGTTAAAAATTATCATTGTGTGATAATACTTTTGCGCTCATTGAAGTGTTTTTTAATTAATCATTTGCCACCAAATATATAAATAAATATATTGATGACTAATTTATTATGCAATTACATTACAAATTTTAATATACAGTATTTAATATACAAATATAAACAGCATGTATAATACACTTATATAATAAATATTAATCATACTTCATGTAGTATATCTTATTTATTACAAACAAATGTATGTCGTCTTATGTAATAAAATGATTCTTAACTTGTAGGAGATTTTCTGAATTGCCTACTGCCACTTCAGAACTAATGATTATTGACTGATTGAAATAGATGTATCAAAAACATAATTTGCGTCAATACTGCTCATTTTTGTCTCAATTTTCCTCTCTAATCATATAGCTCACACTATGTTATCACTTTTCTTATCACAGCCATTAGCTCTTCTAAATTCTATAAAATAGTTTAAATGTTGATATGGTATGGTATGTTGATTATATTTGTTCAAACCCAATAAAATGTTTAGTAGTTCTTATAAACAGAATAATTAATAGATGACTTATTTGTATTTAATGTTTAAAATAATTCAAATATATCATGTTCAATTTAAAATCCGTTAATCAAATGAAAATTGTTATATATTCATACTATACTAATAAAGTTATAGATATAAACACACACCACACACATTATACATGAAACTACATACATTAAAATGACACACCAATTATTTTACTAGTTTACTATCATTTATTGATATAATATTACTTCTCCACTCCAAATTATATGAAATCTCTATTTGATAGACAGAAATAATTAATAGCTTCTAGATCTCAAACACCAAGTCGAAAATCGTTTATACCTATTATGACATCAATGACAAAATCTTCAACGATGTTTAAAAGAGACTCTATAATATCTGAAGTCGATTAGACTCTTATATTTACTGACGTTGCTAAAAATACACATACAAAGATAAACAAAAGTGAAGTACGGACAAGTTAAAATTCCAATTTTAGTGATAGTAATAGTGATATTGAGGTAAATAGAGAATTAATTACAGGAGCTGAGTTTTTAGATTTTATAGATAAGTTGCTATGACTTATGCACGTGTTTAAAATGCAATAAAGTTCTTATACAGTGAAAAATATTTGTCATATAATGGCCTTCATTTATCTTCATATTGTACATCCATATCGCTTATCAAGTTATTCTATTATCTAGCTATAAGCTTATTTAACTCTATGTACAGATGATTATGTAATCACATACTATATCGGTAATTTGGAAGTGATTAATGCTATAATATAACTAATTTCATTTCTTTAGGACTTCCCACGTTATTTATTTAATAAATCTGTGAATTAATCACTAAGTTATTATTTATTGCTTTCAGTTAGGATGAATATATTATAATATATAGCAACTCTATTTATTTGTAAGTACAGATGGATTAGAAGAGGCTTCTTACTGTGGCGGCTGGTACTAAAAAGAGAAATGTTAATCATTTTCTAGAATTTTAAATCCGCTGGTGGTAGAGTGAGGTCCAGCATATACTTTTGTCCAACATATACTCATAAAACAACTTTGAACTGGATCAGCCGAGGGAAAGTGTTTATTAAACCAATGCTAGCCTTCAAAGGGTTAAAGCTTTAATGGGACACATTTTTTGACTACTAATAATTTAAATTATTATTACATTTATTTACTTTTAATAATATAATATCTGTTAATATAAATATTTTCAATCCAGATGTTTGCTTGTTGTGGAAGTTCAAATAAAGACGTGAATGAGAATGAAAAACTTGTAACATAAAAATTTGACCGTTAACTAGAACAATAAAACAAGGAATCGAAGTTAGAAATAAAATTGCTTTTATTGGGGTCTGGTGATTCAGGTAAATCAACCTTTTTCCGCCAGATTTAGAACAATTTTGGTACTGGCTTTACGCAGGATTAGCTGAATACGTACAAATTACCAATTTAAACGGCGTTTTTGCGTAATCTGTAGGCTGCTACGTCAATAATGGAATAAATTCGCTAGTCAGTTGACGAGTCTAATTCAGAATTCGCATAATAATTATTACAAATGCAGCCTGAGGTGTTTTAGACCATGATTATGTCAAGCAACAAGGAAAACGAGCACTACACTGAGGATTCTACGGACAATTATTCGACGTTTGTGGACAAGTGTTACAAATTGGCCCGGGATTCGAACATGAAGTCCATTTTCGAGGCTCCGATGTGTTATCAGCTGAAAATCCCTGCGCATGTGAAGACGATTCTCCAGAGTTCCGTGCTGGACTAGAATTACACGGTGTCTGTGAGCGATTTGGTGCGCTACAGGCTAAAAACGACGCAGGTGCAGCAGATTTCCTTCAAGGTGCAGGGGAGGAGCTTCCGCCTGATCGATGTTGGTGGCCAAATAGCCGAGAGGAAGAAGTGGTCGGCCATATTCAAGGACGCGGCCTCAATCGTGTACGTTGCAAGCATGATCGACTACGATTTAACGCTCGACGAGGACCCATCAGTGAACCGCATGGTTGACTCACTCCAACTATTCGAGCAAACGATCAACTGCGAAACGTTCAGGTCAACCCCGATCATCCTCCTCCTGAACAAATTCGACCTGTTCAAAACGAAAGTTGAAACCGTTCCCCTCAGAAACACCTTCAAAGACTTCAAAGAACCACAAGAACCGCACAAATACATCCAAGACCGGTTCCTGGCCCTCAACAAGAACCCAAGGAGGCAGATATACAGCTTCTTCAGCACTGCAATCGACGGCGAAATCGTCAACGAAATCTTCAAAACATCCGTTAAAATACTCCTCAAAGAAGAAATGAGCCGCCTAGGCTTCGAGTGAACTTGATACTGTACAAAAATACAATAATGATAGAATAAAGATATGTGTCTTTTATTTTGGTCAAAATTCACACGAAAGGAAAATAAATAAAAATATAATGTATTTACACATTCTATTAACTGAGTGTAACCCACTTCATTCATAATGAAATACGTTTCGCCACGCCCAATTCCACCACCGCTATCTGGATCCATTGAATTTTAACTAATTGACATTCAAGAAATTGACAACGTATTCCAGTTATTCGGTGTTACCAACGCTGGTAATTCTATTCAAGTTGAGGTAACCGATTACGAACACTATTTTTATATTGGCGTTGATACTAATGTTGTTTTAAAAGACTACACCGAGCAGCTGAAAAAAATTTGTGAAAATATAATTGTAACGGAAGTTAGTGAATTGAAATCTGTTTATGCATTAAATAGATAAGCGTCTAAGATTCTTAAAATCTAAACAAAGTACTCTTCACAGATAGCAACTATGCGCAATACCCTTAAAGATACTCGTTAATTTAACTCTGATATTGATGCACGAACTCGTTTCCTAACAGATTGCAATGGTGTTGGATGCGGATGGCTTAGCGTTGAAAATTTCACTACTATTGAATCAGGATGCTAAATTGGATTAAGAGTTCCTTTTAAGTGTGTCAAAGGCATTGAAAAAATTCAAAACGCTCCAATTCGAACACTATCTTTTGATATAGAGTGTATTTCAAGAGAAGGATTCCCATAAGCTAAAAATGAGAACGATAAAATTATAACCATAGGTGTATGTGCTTAAGATAGAGATGGAGATTAGAAAAACGTTGTACTACAACTAGGAGAAACAGCCCCATTAAATACCGGTCATTGCCAGTCATTCTAATCAGAGTAAGATCTCATAAACAACTTTTTCGAACTTATTCTGAAATATGACCCTGATATCATTACTGGATACAATATAGATAACTTCGATTTCCCATACGTGTTTGACAGATGTGCGTATTTAAAAATTCAACCAATTTAAATATCCAGACTTAAAAAATTTACGTGTAAAGCTGTAGAGAAGACATTTTAATCAAATTAAATGGGTACGCGAGAAAGCTATGAAATTCATATACCAGGAAGAGTTTCTGTTGATATTTTGCCTTAAATTTAGACCAACTATAAATTAAGGTCATACACTTTAAACAATGTTTCAAGTGAATTTCTTGGAGAATAAAAAGATGATGTGCATTATTCAACTATTTTACCATTATTTGAAAAAGATTCCTATGGTCGTCGAACAATTGCATAATATTGTTTGAAAGATGCATAATTACCTATTAAATTGAACAACAAACTTATGATAGTAGTTTAGTTATTTGAAATGTCTAAAGTTACTGGAGTTCCGCTTTTAGTTCTAACAAAGTAAGGATAATAAGCACGTATGATAAGTTTGCTTTCACGTTACACAAAGTAAAATAACATGTTAATACCATATCGTTAATCAAGAGGATAAGTGACTGCTACAACTGGTGAAAATGAAGGTGAAGCAGAGGAATTAGAAGGAGCTACTGTTCTAGAACCTAAAAAAGGTTTTTATGATAAATAAAATCCTATTTCGACACTTGACTTTAGTTCACTGTATCCTTCAATTATTATTGCTCATAATCTTTGTTACTCTACACTTATTGAGAAAAACAGCTTCGATTTACCGGCTTTTAATAAGAAATTTGGAACAGATATGACATTCGATGAATTAATTAATTCGCAATATGTTACAAAAACACCTCAAGATTTTTATTTCTTGAAAACTGAATATTAATTAGGTCTTTTACCTTAAATTCTATAATAGCTTTTGGCAGCTCGTAAAAAAGCTAAAAAAGATATGGCAAACGCTAAAGATGATTTGGAAGCGAAAGTTCTGAACGGTAGATAACTAGCCTTGAAAGTAACAGCAAATTCTTTATACGGATTTACAGGGGCTTTACAAACAGGAAAACTACCAAGTGCAGAAATTTCATCATCAGTAACATCTTTTGGTCGTTAAATGATTGATATGACCAAAAATAAAGTTGAAAGTTATTATGTTAAAGGAACAACTATCAAATTACCAAATGAACAAGAAATAACGCTTTAAAAAGATGCTGAAGTTGTATATGGAGATACAGATTCAGTTATGGTTAAATTTGGAGTATCTTTTGAATAAAGTTTTTAAGTAGCTGTGCATGCTGCTGCTCTAGTTACCAAAGAATTTATTAAACCAATAAGTTTAGAATTCGAAAAAGTCTATTGTCCATATCTACTAGTGAGTAAGAAGAGATATGCAGGTTTATATTGGACTAAGCCAGAAAAATATGATAAAATTGATGTTAAAGGGCTAGAATTAGTAAGAAGAGACAATTGTTAGTTGGTTGCATTAACAATGAAAGGTGCCCTCGAACGATTATTGATTGATGGTGATAAAGATTCAGCAGTTAGATTTATTAAATCAGTTGTTCAGGATTTAGTAACAGAACGCATTGATATGCAATTGCTGGTTATTTCAAAAGCTTATTCATAATCCATGGACAACTATAAAAATGCTTCACAACCTCATTTGACTGTGGTAACAAAATTAAAAGAACGTGGATATACTGTAAAAATCGGTGATAGAATACAGTATGTAATTGTTAGGACAACAGATAAAGAGTTATATAAACGTTCAGAAAATCCTTAGTACGTAATTTAAAAAGGCTTGGCAATTGATACGGATTATTACTTGCATTAATAGTTGGAAAATCCTTTAGCTAGATTGTTCAAAGACATATTAGGTGGCGGAGATGAAAAAGCAGCTGCTGCAAAACTGTTTTCGGGCATGCACACATTATTTTCTGCTCCAAAAGCCTCTAATTTGCCAAACGCTTTTTGTAAAGTTCGAAAATTATAATGCATTGGTTGTGGAAATTTATTAGAAGATTAATCAAGAAGCTTTTAAGTGTGCGACAATTGCCTTAAAAATAAAACAAAGCTATTTGAAAAGTATAATAAACTTGTAAGAGAAATGCAATTGGCTGAACATAGATTAGGATAAATAGCTTATGAATGTTGTGTCTGTTAAGATATGGAAGATGCTACCACTTAATGCAGCAATTAGGATTGCGAAGTTTATTATGCGAGATTCAAATAAGTTATTGAATTAAATAGGTGTAAAGATAGATTTGCTGAATATTAAAAAATATAGTGGACTAAGGATGAATGAACTAATTCCATATTTGAATTATCGTTTTGCGTACATTTAATCACATTTCTTATCTATCTTATTAAAATTTAATAAATATACATGTACATATACTAGTAGATTGTATGATTACATTTTATAAATATTATATAAATGTAATCCACCCCAACGCGGAATGAAAAATAAATTTTCAATAAATGAATAAAAAGATGCCGCTACTATTTAATAAATGGAGAAACGCGCAAAACAATTCAATATTAAAAAGGATGATGAGGTTAGAACTATTTTGTCCAGAGCATCAAATGCTAACTAACTATATCGTTATGAAGTTAAATCCATGATGCGTAAATTATTTTCAACAGAGCCAGTTAGCTTGCCAAAATCATGTCTATATTACTAACCTTAAAATAAAGTAAGTTAGATATATTTTTTAGGTGAGTAAAATAGTGATAATTTATAAAGATAAAAAAAGCAGGGAAACACATTTGAAAGATACATGGAGCAGTTGACTCAATCACCACGGATCAAGTAAAGTTAATCTTATTAGAATGGACACAAAGCTAAGGAAACCTTTTTTGAAGGAACGCTTAATAATAGCAGTTCTTCTGTTACTGAGTTAATGTCACCAAATGTTATGAAGTATGGTTTTGTTCGGAAAAGTGTATCAGGATTACGATAATAGAAAACGGTTAACGACAGTTTTTAAAAGTGATTATTAAATTTATCATTCACTCAAAGGAAGACATTACATAAAATGGCAAAGCTACTACACTCAGTAATCCTAATATTTTTGAGGAGTTACCCATAATAACTTGATTACTTTTGAATATTCCTCTAGTTATTTTTTCTTTTAATGTCAGAGTTGGTTCATTGTTCGTTTCAGTTTGTGGTTATTGTTCATTTTCATTTGCTTGCATCTGGGAAGTGGAGTTGATCATTTAGAGAGTATATTATATAAATAATAACTAATGTCACTCCTTTCTCTTCAATGAACTTTAATCCAGATATCAAGTTATCGTAGAAGGATCGTGATACTTTAGTTGTGCACATGAAGAATATGCCGTAAGAGTATGCGAATGGTCTGAGACGTTCATTGCATTCGGAGGCTCCGACTGTGTGTATAGATAAGGTATAGTTTACTGTGAACAAGTCTTCTTTGACAGAGGAGTACATGGCTCATCGTTTAGGTATGATTCCGATTCATGTGGATACTGACAAGTTCGAGGCGATGGATTTCTACTACGCATGCAAGAATCTGCACTAGCACGAGCTTGATTTGTAGAAGAACCTCATTTGTCACACGTGCATGTCAATTTGCTCATTGATGGTGTCCAACACGACAAATAAGATGATAACTGTCACGGACCGCGATCTCAAATTCGAGGAGCCGTAATTTAAGTCATTCAGCGTGTTCAGAAATTGTCAACCTGTCCCCATTCTGCGTCTGGGCCCGAATTAGTCAATTGGCTTCAAGGCAATCCTGCTCAAGGCCAAGGGGCGTGTGCATGCGAAGTGGTCTCCAGTCGCTGCCTGTGCCCTCAGACCGCGCGTGACCTTGGACATAAAGAACATGATGAAGCTACTCGACTGCGAGCAGACGAACGTTCACGCCACTCATTACTTGAACACTATATGCTGTAAGGGTGTTTTCAAAATCGTTCAAGGATAATCAATTTAACTGAATGAAAGTGACTGCATTATTTGCGATGATTGCCTCAGAAAACCATTTTAGTGCAATTACACCGGAGAACCGCTCGGGTACCCGTTCGTGCACGAAAACGGAAAGGTGCGCTTACAATAACCGGTTGGAATAACGGTTTCAGAAACTTAGTTTTAACTGCTTGTGGAATCAGCTGGGGTATAAAGTGGTTAGGAAATCATCGGAAACGCGATCAACGCTCTTATCAATGACCTGGAAGATTTGCAAGGCTTAGAAGGATACGAACTTATCTCAGGCACCGCATTCGACACTGTCGTTGAAGCAGAAGAACTATTGTGATGCAATTATTGTAACATATTTAATTTACAACACACTATAATGTTTTTTCACTCCACAGTTTTCAGGTATGCAACAAATATTCCAACAATTTCAGAAAATTGACCTACAATCAGAAAAATAATGCACTAAAGTCGAAGAAATACTCAAACAAATCAAACAGTCGACCATAACATGCACAAACGACATATAAATTTGCGCAGAAATGTTCGAAACAGTCCTACAATCACCGCACTCACAACTATTTACTACACAGATTATAGATAAAAATAGAAGCTACCTAACATCATCAAAATTTGTTAACGATTAACTATATTTCAGATTGATAATTATCAGAAATGAAATACAACTAAAACAAAATTCTCCAAGTACATTCGACTATAATGATCGTAAATGCCCTTAAGATTCACTTGCTAAATTATTAGAATAGTACGGAAGGTTCAATATGAAATCTAAACCATTACAAGCTCTTTAAGAGTTCACTGCATCATAGCGATTAGGCGGTGATGTTATTGACTATATTGTACCACTAGAAATTTATTGTGGAAAAATAGTGAATACAAACAAGTTTGTAGAACTAATTAAAAACATGGATTATTAAGGATATGAAGAACTTCTTTAATAATATTAAACAGAAACCGTGTAGAAAAATTTGTATTAGTTTTATTGTCGCGGATTACTAATAATTTAGAAACTTTGCCTTGATAATAACTAATTATCAAAATTACCATAAGAATTATAAAATTAAAACTTGAAATAAAAATGTGCAAAAATATATTGTGGTGACGAATTGATAGAACTTAAAGATATTTTCAAACCAATTTAATTAGATAAACTCGGGTATCTTGAAAAACTGTGTGGTGACTAAAAAATTGAAAAGACAATTGGAATAATGTGATCATATATATAATGTATTTAATTCATTTCATAAAACCTTTTAACACTTGTTATAGGCTCATTTATTATTGGACACCTATTATTTCTTCAACTTTCTGTTTTATTTCAACTCTTTCCACATTTGATTTAGAATCAACATGTGTTGAAAAACTTTACAAATCTACAGGACCTGTAATTTCTTGTGGATACACTTCTCCTTATGCAGAATCAGTCATCCAACCTATTTCTGTTAATATTTCAGACCATTTCAATGGAGTACTATTAGTGAATGAGTTTTTAGCAGATACTTTTTGTGAATAAGTCAATTAGTTAAATTATCCTTCGTTTGATTTCAATTGATAATAATTTTGCGCTAAATCGAATAATTGTCCAAATAATGGAATATGCAATTTAAAAATAGGGTCTAAATTGCTAACTTGTTGTCCATCAATAATACTTCTTATTTAGGTTATTGAAACATTAATTCGTCTATTTGAGGTACGACCAACAACATCAGCAAGTAGTAAGATAAAGGCTTGTTTCATTTCTACAATATTTCTTGCATTATCTAAATTATCAAATAATTACTAATTTTCTTACATTCTCAAGTTTTAATAATTTAATTGCAGTAATTTAACTTATTCTGTTTCAAAGGTTTACTAATTGACTTTTTAGGCTAAAATTTCATAAATTGCTGGTAAAAATAGAGTTTAGAGTCTTAATTCTTAAATCTAACCGTCTAATAACATTCTAAGGCCAAAACTTTATTCACACACCGGAATTGTGTATTAAAATTCTTATTTGATAAGTTCTTTAAAGTCTCTTGGCTTGTTTAAGAGCTCTGCAGCTAATTAACAATCAAAAATACAATTAGAATATATTCTGAAATCTCTTTAAAGATTAAGAAGTTCTTCTGAGTTGAATATTAATTTCAGTATTTTAGGGTTAACCATGAATTATCTTAGTTTATACATTTAATCAACAAGTTCTAAACAATCAACAATAAAGTCTGATTCATTGAAAGAGAAGATAATATAGGAAGTTACTCCATAATATGATTCTTATGCTGTTTTAATAGCAATTGAAACAATAGTTTATGTGTTAAGCTAAATAATAAGTTTACTTAATTCATCTGTAGTGGTGATAAAAGTTGGCTTTTTAGAAGCTAGAAGTTATGAAATTAATATTTAGCGTTAGTTTTAATGCATCAATGAGTTTAATAGATGAACTACCTGTTACTTCTTAAATCCGTTTAATAAATTGCAACATTCATCAACTTATTAATTCTAAGCTAATTGTAATTCAAAAGTTTATATAAACTTTAAAATAGCAGAAGTGTCTCCAACAGCTATTTCTTACACAAATTAATTGTAGTTTGGCTTATTTTCAGCAATATATTAATAATATGGATTACAAGCGAAATATTGGTAAACAAGTTCTGGTATTTTCGATTCTTGCGATTCTTAAATTTTTAGTTCACTTATTGGATCAATAAATGGGAAAGTACTCATAAATGGTGTAAATTCAGGTAATTTTTTGTTTAGTATTAGTTACTTAACATTCAATATGGGTGAGTCGGCTTATTCTATCATCAGTTTCATTGGTTTGTAGTCAAAAACACGTGGGTGTAAGCGTTGCACAAGTTAAATGCAGCTAGGAGCTTGTTTGTGCATTTACTCATATTTTCTAATTAATTGTTAAAGATTTTCAGTTTATTGAACCAGTGGATTTTATTTCTTGATAAAATTAAGAGCGTCTTGAAGTGGTGGCATGACGATCTCTGATGTAGATACGCCCCAGGTGGACAGAGGGCAAATGATGTTTTGGTAGTGAATTTGCAGCAGTTGTTTGTGTTTTTCGGCGTATTCTGGATAAATTGTGCACAGTGCATCGTGTGCTGGCCCAGCTGGCAGTTATTTTTGTTGTTTGATGATATTTTTGACAGATTCCATTTTAAATGAATGAGGTGGAAATTTACAAGTGTGTTTGTATTTTGTTAATAGTGAGTGTAAAGTTCAATCCCAAACATGAGTGTTTATGAAGACGTGATTGAGGCCTATTTTAATCTGGACGACGACCACTGTATGAAATAGAAGATTTACAACTTTATGAATCCGGGCAAGGAGTATATTCCAAAGTAAATTCAAGAACAGCCCGTGTACATTTTACAGCAGCCGAAAGGCCGCTCGAAGCGCTTGGGCTACAACGCCCTCGTCCGCACACTTTTGAGCAGCAGCAAGGAGAAGAAAACGGTTGAGCTGTAAATGTTCGCAACTGTCTTCATGAACCAACTCATAAACGATTTGCAAACGCAGTTTTTGTTACAGAGCGAGTTCGTGACCATGATTGAGGAGGAAATGCCCATTTGGCGCCTGATAATGAACTTCAACCTGAAACTGGAGCCCACCTCGTTCAACAGAAGACTCCTGTACTATTTATCGGCCGTAATCTACACCAACATCATGTACATCGAAGACAGCGCAAGGCTGAACACGGACGCGTATATTCAGAGCTTCACAAACCTATTCACACTCACACTCAAAAGCCATACTGACACAAAAAACTGGAGACTCGAGTGCAAATTCATGTTCGAACTATTCATCGTTCTCCTGTCGCAAACCACTGCAGAATGCGCTAAAAAAGTACTCGAAACACTAAATAAAATATCAACCAAATTCAACCCCGATTTCAATATCACGAAATTAATGCTGCAATTGCGACACAAATATAAGGCAAATGAATATTTCCAACTATTCACTGAAGATATAGTTCAATACATGATCTAAATAATAAACGCTAGAAAACTATACGCTGAAAATACAAACAAAATGGAAAGTTTTACTATAGATGAAAAAATATATTAATAAACAAACTTTACGTTCATTCACCGATTCTACGCAGGATATTGTTTTACGCCTCATACTTTACTGCAGTAATATAACTATGCTACATACTTCATGACATAACTACAATGTCTAAAAGCTGATATAATAACTTCAATCATTTAAGATCTTTAACGTGATTTAAATACAAAATAAACAATAAAAATTGAAGAAAACTTGTTTAATTGCAACTCAATTAAAACAAATTAATATTCTAAAGATATAGACTATATTATTATATTCAATTTGTAAAATAATGAATTAAGTGACTTTAATATATGTTAATTAACTGCATAAGATAATAAATTTTAAGTGGATAAACAATTGAAAGATGGTTAGTACTTGTATATCTTTGTTCACCCATCAATAAGAGCTCATATATAAATATTTTAATCACTTATAGACAACTTTACAAATGAAATGAAAAATAACAAATTTGAATTATCACTAGATAGGTGTCCTCACAAACCGATGAATGTATTAATTAACAAAGACTTTAAATTTGAAAGAAAGAAAATCAAAGAAAATTTTGCACTCAATTTTTGTACTAATGTAGACCCATAAACAATAAATATATTAAAACGAACACTTTAAAATGATTCAATTGTTTATGAAAATAACAAACTTACTATAAATTTCGATGTATTTAAATAAAATAGTATAAATGAATTTATAAGGCCACTACTCCCATCACAACTATCTTGTTTAATTCACAGTTAGGTCAATGACTTATTATTAATTATAGGACCTCCAGGAAGCGGGAAAACCTATACTACTGTTTAGATAGTTAGAAATTTTTTACTTTAACTTAGTCAACCATTTTTTGAATAATAACCAACACAAATACAAAAATAATTTTAGGAAACATACAACATTAAACTAGTCTAAAAAATTCATTCTTTATTTAAAAATAAGCCGGCGCACTAAATAGTATTAGTCGCACATTCCAACAATGCTGTAGACTAAATGGCGGACTCTTTATTGCACAATTTTCCGTTGATAAATCCATTTATATTTAGAATTGGTTCAACACAATTGTTGAATGATTTTACTGTTAATGGATATATTAACTAAGTTTTCGACGATCTTGTTGAAATGGAATTGATTAAACCACAAAAAGACGAAAAACCATCATTGTTTACAATATTTTAAGTTATGAAAGGAAATTTACTTCTATTTGCCGATATTTTAGAACATTTTCAGTCAGTGTAAACTTTACAAACCGCTTTATTTGCTTCAGCATCTATAGTAGTTGGCACAACAACTGTGATACAATAGATTTACAAGCACCTTCCACTTTAACCAATCATAATTGTTGAAGAAGCTGCTCGTATGGCTGAATATAATCTTGCGTTAGTTTTCGCGTTGCAACCTGCTAAAATAATATTGATAGGAGATGTGATGTAATTGCCACCATTAGTAAAAGACTAAATTCTTGAAAATGAAAGCGGAATGTCATAATCGTTATTTTTCAAGTTGATATAAAAAGTTCCAAATGTTATAGTTCTAGATTAGCAAAAACGTGTACCAACTTAAGTATGTGACCTATATAGAAATATATATTCTAAATATCTTCCACTAAACTTAAGAACATAAATATAAGATTTCTAGCCGAGATTTATTGAAGGTTGTTTGAACTACATTCATGTAAAGGGATAGTTTTACAATGAAACAAACTAGTAAGAAGCCTCTGAAATTATAAAGTTATTATAACATCTAAAAAATACAAAATAATTTAATTCCACAGAAATCAGCGTTTTAGCTCTTTATAAATCTTAAGCAAAATTAATATAAAATTAAACCGATGTTAAATGCTATACGGTAGATGAGTACTAAGGTTTAGAAAATTAATGCATAGTATTAAGTTTAACCACTACCAAACCATCAAGATTTGCTAATGACTTAAATAGACATTTAGTTGCATTTTCACGGTGTTTACAACAAATGTGGGTAGTTGGAAACATATATTAATTTAATAACGAAATCATACAGAATTTGATAGAATATGATAATTAATAATAAAATGCTTTAAAATAGAAGTAATAGAAATGATAGTGAGATATCTGATATTTAAAACAACATTCATAAGTCTTCTATTTTATTAATATCTTTTATTAGTGGAGTTAGCTCTAAACCTATTTTAGCTAATGGTTTAGCTAATTACTTCCTCGTAAATTTTTTGTTTGGATCATAAAAATTTGGCTGTGTCAAAGAACTGGCAATTTGTTTTGTTCTTTTAAATTTTTAATAATTTTCATATAAAGGAAAGTCTAGTGATTGTATTTCTTTAGGTTATCTATCAGTTGCCTTTCTACCTAAATCTACTACATCTATTTTCTTAAGATTTTCCATATATTTAGCATGATCTAAATAATGAAAATAAAGCGCATTCTTATCTTAAATAACATCTTCTTGTTCCATTTTAACGAATTTCTTTTCCATATGAATCAAATGATACGCAAAAGCTTTCTATAATAAATTTGTTGGTTTTTTCGATTATTATATGGAAGAGTCACTATGATTTGCCATCCAATGATCTAAATATGTTTTCATTATTGCGCTGGAGTGTTTTACAATAAATTGTATACTAGTTTTTATGAAAGTGTTTATCCACTTCACTACTATTTGTTTAATGGATATTATCACTAAGTATATCAACGACATAAAAGATTGCATTGAATTAGATACACGCGTTAATTTAGCGTAAAATTTAATCATTGTAGGCCTCGCTGCAGGATTACAACCTAGCTAGTACTTATTAGAGAACTTATAGCAAGCCTACTCAAGTCAACCTGAAGAGGTGATTGTATCATTTTCCCAGCGTCTTGGAGACTTACTTAGAATAACTGCGTATGATGCTGCCTAAATTCCTGAAAAATGTTTAGAGCATTTCTTTAAACATGTTGACCTCTTATCATAATTTAATTCTCATCATGTCAATAAGGGAATAGGTGAATCTTTTAGAATAGCGTTAAAATTCAACAATAATCACTAAGCTTTTACATAATTCATTTAAAGAATGTTGTAATCTTAATTTACTTTATAGCGTGCACTCTGTGGTTAATTAATACCAATACTATACGAGTCGATCCCGTCAAGTGACTAAACTTTGAAGCCTCTTCTTGGTACTTCATTTGGAGCTTTAATCAGTGATACAGACTCATTTGTACGTTCTCAGGCTGCTCTTTCTCTCACTAAGTTTATAGAACAGATAATTGCATCGAAAACGTCTGACAAATTTGTTTATTCCCCATCTTACATTTTTGTATGCTATGACCGCCTTGTATAAGATCTTTCTGATGTTGTCAGAGCTAACAATGCACCTAACGGTGTTCTTGTGTTGAAGTTTCTTTTATAATTGTAAAAATAATTAGAAAATGATGCTAGAGAAACCAAAGAAATTAAAGAAGTTCTACCAGCTCTGATTAAAAATATATCTAGAGGGTCTTCGGACAGATACTGGAGAGTTAGAATGCTTACTGCTCAATAAATGCCAATATTCTTTGATTTAATTAGCAGAAAATTAGACGTTCAAGATTGTGCAGTAATGTTTAGATTACTAGCAGAAGACTGTGAACAGGATATACGTGTTAGCGCCATGGAAAGCAGTCATTTAGTTTTAAAATTTTTAGACCCACCAACTATACTGAATGTTTTTTGCCCAACTTTAACAGGTAGAGCCAATGAAAAAGAGTCAATTAAAGTTAAGGTTGCATTAGCTAAAAATCTGGGTGCAGTATTAAAAGCTGGATAGAATCTAGATAATGAATGCAAAGAAATTTTAAATCAAAGTGTTTAAGAGTGTTTCCGTAAAATGTATGCTGATAAATCAGCAGAAGTAAGACAGGAGGTTATTACTGGTTTGGGAAATGTTTTTGGCGAAGAAAAGTTCATTTAAGAAATGTTTTAAATGGTTGTAACTAACAAAAATGAAAAGTGGATAGTTCGTACAGTGGTGGGCCCTCGAAATGCTTTTTTGAATTAGGAAGAAGAATGAAGTTTATTATTTGAATCTTACTTATATCACTGCCCGGCTCAATAATGAGTGTGTTCTCCCTCCTCATCAATACACTCATTAACTCTATTTACTATTGATTTGTAAAGTGCTTCAATCACATCAAGGCCTGGTTGAGCCTTGGATAGCTGTGCTACAATAATTAACGTATATAACTCTGTATATACTTCAATAATAAGTTTCAACTTTACCTAACGTTGTATAATTTAACAATCAAGAAAATTGATTTCTCATTATGAAATGGAAGTGGAAGATCATAAGTAAAATAACTGTTGTTTTAGAGTAGCATCAATATATTATTTAATGCTGGGCCCGACTAACCCACTTGATTCCATTCTTCAAGAAACAAAAATGCATTCATTATTTGAATATTGAGAATGAAAGCGACTGTAACTACCTGAATTATAATTCTAATTAAGCGAAGTACCAATACTTCATCTTGAGCTCCCGGTTGAGATTGAAAGAAAAAGTCCTCCATTGTTTTTCGTGATTAAGAAATACCTAAAATCGTTCAGATTGACCCAGTTGAAGATGAACACCGAGGTCCTCTGCAGGTCCAGTGCTTGCGCTACTAGTTATAAATTACATATTGCGTCCGTATACCAATCATTGGATCCTCTTATTCTTTTCTCCAATCAGGCTTAACTACCATATATTTTCGAGATAAAATCTTTCATAAATTAGTTTTGTTGACTAAAACGTAGAAATTACACAGGGACATCTTAAACAAGTGATATAACTAGTTCAGATTGGTACAATATTTTATGAATTCATCCGTTGGACCCAGAAATGAAGAGAATACAAACGCTTCAGAACTGCCTAAGTTTGTTAAGTGAATTAGTTGACCTTCCCTAAACATCTTCTACCGCGTTTATTTTTGTCATTGCCGTCCTTTTATTGCATGTGGTAATTTCTATTTTTCCTTTTTGGAATATTAAATACCGACTTTGAATAGTCGATTATGGTCTAATACGATCGAAATCATATTTTTGGCCCTCTTGTGTTAATGAGTAGTTCATGAATAATCTCCAACTTGAGATTATTTATTGGAATTTGTCATCCGCATTAGAAGTGGCAAAATATTTTAATATATAATTACTCACATAGTAAACAAGAAAAAGCAATTCCACCTCCCATAACTGTAACGGATTAATAGCAGCTTTACAATAATTGTTAAATAGATAGGATCCGAACTTTATCACTTTAATTGAAGATACTTCTTCTTTGTTAGTTGACGAAGCTTATGAGGTGCGTGAAAAGTATGGATTGCTTCTATCTTAAGCAGCTGTTGAATATGGTATTAGTTCGATTTAAGATCTTGTTGATAAGGTAGCTAAAATTGCCCGTTCTAATACATCCAATTATTAAAATAGGGTAGCATGTGCTGCTTGTATGGTTGGCTTATTAAAAGGTTGCATTAAAGAATAGAAGTGTCCTGACGTCTTGTCATAAGTAATAACTTTATATAGCAAAGATTCGTGTGTTTATGTACGTCAGTAACTTATTAATTCTTTAAGAGGAGTATTAGAATATGGAGCTGATTAAGGAGAAATCCCACCAAATGTTATTAGCATCATGAAGAATGTTATAGAAGTGTTACAAACTGACGCTGCTGCTGAGGTTCATGAGGAAGCTGAAGAGTTAGCTGGAGTTCTTGAGGCATTTGAGTGATTCAAAATACGTATTATTTATACTAATTTCTTTTGATCTCATTTGATCAATTAGAATTCAAATTGATGAATTTCATGTTATGAAATATTATTATCAATAAATTAGTATGAAAATATTACCACTTCATCTAATGTAAAAGGAATAGGAAAATAAGGGAGTCGTAGCTAAACCTAAAAATTTAGCACCTCATGTAATAAATAAGTAATGGACAGACGCGTAAATCACACAATTAATGGAATTGGTTGAAAAATTAAATCATAATTGGAAACAAATAGCTTAAGAACTTAATAAAAAGGAGCTTCAATGTAAACTGTAATATGCTTTAAAAATTGATACTGAATGGACCTAACAAGAAGAAGACAATCTTCGAACATGGTGGGAATTTCATGATAAAGATAAGAAATTAGACTTCACATAAATATGTGAACAACTAAACAATCATAAAAAGTTATGCATATAAAGAAAATTGCAGATGATGACAAGCCAAGGAATATACAAAGTGCCATTCGATTTGAACCAAATAGACTGATATGTTTTATACTGATATATTGATTTTGTCTGCATTGTATTCTACAAAAAACATAGTCACTAAGTATCCAAATAATGAACAACACTATCTTCAGCAGATTATTCATTATGAATTACAGAATTTTTTGATTATTATGAATCAGTTGATTTTCTCATATCTTCTGGCTTTACCTTTTTAGCTGAAGATAATGGTTCTATAAGTTTCATGGGGCTGCTTTTAACTCTATTTTTTAATTATTTATTTGAGTTTTCATAGTTCATAGGAGATATTGCGCTATTTCTAGCTTTTTTCATTAAAGTGAGGTGGTATAATTTATAAACTTATATTATTACTATAAATATAATTAGAACGCAATAGACAGATTCAAATCATTCTTTGTCTTTCTTTTTATCCTTTTTATCCTTTTTGGATTCAGATTGGCTTGCTTTCAGAGATTCTGTTAACTAGGCTTGTTTTTTCTCGGATTTATCTTTCTTGTCTTTTTTCTTGTCCTTTTCTGCTTGTTTTTCTTCCTCCTGCACTACTTATGTTAAAACATTTTTGGTAAGATCAATAGTAATTAAACTTTGTTATTTTTCAGCCATTTTTTCTTTTCTAGCCAAAGCTTTTTCATTGGTAGATTTGATTAATTCGATTACTTCATGATTAACTGGGAATTTGTTCAGATATGCTGGACCTTCACGAACAATTTCATGAACCTGAGTTTCAGCTACTTATGCTGGGCTTTCGTTTATTTCTGGTACGACAATAGTAGTTAAGTCTTGGTTAGCTAAGATTTTTCTAGCAAGCTCATCTAATTGTATCTTAATGTTATTGATTTCTTTATGTTAAAATTTGTGCTTCGCAGCAAAGTATGGAAGCCATTGGTTTTTATTAGATCCGTTCATGAGAATTAGCAGTTCCTGTAACTGTGTTGCACTAAGTTGTGGGGTAGTTGGTATTACACCGGTTTACAAGGCTAGTTCGCTGGTGGTAGCTTTCAATTATTCGATTAATTGCAATTATTTTTTGATCACGTCCATTTTTTAAAGGGCAGTGAAGTGAAAAATTATATTAGATTGTTCGTTGATTGCAGTAAAATAATTAAAAATCATTTTTATTTCAGAAGTCTTGCAACATCGCTGAATTGTTGTGCTCCTTTGTATACTTCGGGTTTGAATGTGCATCCTTGCAGTTCTTTCTCTTTAATTTCCTGGTTTTTCTTTGCTTGCTCTATGATTTGTTTTTGGGCCTTTTCTCGGGCGTAGTCGATGCAGTTTTCGGCAGATATTTTGTTCTTCACGTGCTCATATTATATGTTTACGTAGCGGTCCTGGTGAACTTCTGCTTTATTTTGCTCGGCTAACTGAGCGACTCGCTGTTTTTTGTGCTCAACCTGGGCCTGGTAGTCAAAAACGTTTGGTTTTTACTGGGCCAGTTATTTTGAATATTCGTTTATTTCGGGTTGAAAGTTGAACTGATTAAAACTGTCCGGGTGTTTCCGGGCGGGAACCTCGTAAACTGGTCTGCGATTAATTTGCATTTGCTTCGAATTCACGTTTATTTGGGGCTGGAAACTGCACTGAGCCGCCTACTGCTTTGTTATGCTGTCAATGGTTTTCTCCTTTCGCTGCAGTAAAAGATCGTTACGTTTCAAGAACTAATCGAAATTCTACTACTTCTCTAGCTCATGTATTTGCTTTTTTGATTGAATTTCTTGCGGGCTTTAAAATGTTGGCAATTTTGATTTGGTAACTGCTTGGTTATTCCGATTATTTTCTTACTATTGTTTTTGTTACTTTTGCAAGACGTATTATTGAATGTTGCTTTATGAATACTGGCTTTATACAGCGTTGTGTTATTTAACAGGCAATTTTGGAGTTTCCACAGCATCCTTACTTAGTAGCTGCGATAATATGTCATCTAAATTCATATTTCGAAGTGGGATTTGTAATATTGTGCGTTATATGTGATAACACTGATGTTTCTTGGTGTATTCTTGTAAATATTACAATTGTCTTGTGCGTTTGAAAAATAAATAAAAATACTTGGAAACAACATTATCTGACTTTGGTTTACGCTTTAACCTAGCATTTTATCAAATCTATTTCAATAGTTTTAACTAACTTTCTCATTTATTTATATGTCTATTCATAAAAGTATTGCTTAAAATACCTGCTTATTCCCTCCTCTGTTACTTTTTCATAAATTAATCATATAATAAAAACTATCATGGCATTCACTCTTTAACGAATCTGGGGAGTCTGTTTTTGATGGGGTATTCTTCGTTGCATTTTGTGCACTGAATATTTCCGGTGTAGACGACCCGTCCGAAGACGATTTCGATGAGTTCTGTTTCGTTTTAAAATGTCCAGTTCAGTTTATTTAAGAGGTTCTGAATCTCTTCGAGTGAGAATTTTTGAACCAGGTTCTGGTACTTCTCGGCTAAAAACTCTTTGCTGAGGAGTTCGTCCTTGTACTCGGCGCAGGTCACGTTTAGCTCTCCCTTGCACGCAGGGCAGCAGCAAAGCAGCATTTGTGGTATTCTCATTGAAGTGGGGATGAAATAGTACAATAAATGGGAACTTGGGGTAGAATGAACGAATTGGGGTCGATTTGGGTTAACTCAATGGAAATGAATTATATTACACAACCCTTACGATTATGTACGACTGTTTAATTCTTATGTTTTTTCTTTCATTTAGTATGTTAAACAACATGAAAATGGATAAATAAACAATAGTAACGGAATAACTGTCAAAATCGATCACTCGCACTTGTTGAAGGTGACGATATCAGCGTTTTGGAGAACTTCGTCACCGAAAGCGTTGATGATGGCTTCGCAGAGGTCGTCGGCAGAGCAGAGATCGTCAACGATGATGCAAGCGATGGCGATGAACTTGATGTTGAATGGACCGTCTTAGAGTTCACCCTTACCCCAGGTGAGACCTTCCATGACAACCTTGGATGGAACTTCAGCGAGGATAGCAGCCATATCAGTGGTATCTTCCCATGGTTTGATGTGGATGATGAGCATGGAACGATCGACCTTCTTCATCTTCTTGCCGGCAGCCTTGGCTTCAGCAATCTTCTTACGGGTTTCTTCAGCCTTCTTGATGGCTTCTTCGTCTTCAGATTCAGATTCACCGAAGAGGTCAACTTCAACCTTCTCTTCAGCCTTCTTTTCTTCGCACTTGCCAGAGCAGCACTTGCAGTCTCCAGAGAGAGCCTTCAATTCAGCAAGAGTGTAGGATTACATGTGCTTCAACCATCTCTTAACGTGAGTGAGTTCAGCTGGGATTTCCATTGGGCAAACTTGCATCATGACGGCGCCGTCATTCTTGGTAAGCTTGAAGCCATCAACGTAGGCTTTATCAGCGAGTTGCTCATTGAGCTTCTTAAGGCATCCATCGAAAACGAACATGTAAATGAAGGAGAGGTGGAAAGGAAATGAAATTAATTTTTTAATATTTATAAATTTTATTAGATCACTTTCCTTTATAATATTAAGCCACCTCGAAGTCGTATTTGTACTTTACAATATCATAAATGACTTTTTGCGTTTTACCCATATCTTCGGGTTCCAGTTTGCTTAGGAATCCAACTCCAGAGTTAAGTAACAAGCTGAGATAAGACGAGCATTCATCTTAGCCTTGGAAACTTTAACAGATTTACAGGTCAATTATGTGTGAGGACAATATCTCTTACTTCAATAAACTTACAATTTTACGTGCATGGTATCCACAGTAGAATTCTTCTTGTGAGAAATGTTTAACTACTTCAGCTTGCACTTCTTAGATAGTTTTACCTTCTCTAATTTACTCTTTAGTAACTCTTTAAAAGTTTGCTCTAGTATCAATTGTTTCAAACTTGCTTGGTTCTTAAATAAAGGACTGATATATTATTCGGTCAGTTTTTGTGTCGAAAAGCTGTATGTAGCAGACGTGTTCGTTTTTAATTTGAGTACCTGTTTTTTGGATTAAAACTGATAAATGTGATATGATAACTGGCTTCATGCGATCAGGTTGTTGTTAGGCAGTAAAATTAAAGAAGCCTTGATCAGCAACTACTTCGGCTTTATTTCTGTTCTTTTTTTCCTTTCTAACCTGAATTACTTCAGAACGTTTTTAACGATACTCTTCAGCTTTCTATAACTATTCCTTAGATGGCTTCAGTGTTTCGCGCTAGCTTTTGGTTGCATTTTACTTAAATTTTTCCCAGTTTGACATTAATGTGAGAAGTGGAAATAAATTTGGTATCTATAAAATACATCTGTGGCTATAAATATCAACTAATAATTGATAATATGTGACTACATCATTCAAATTTCTCCAAATTATTTCAAAACGTCAGCCCACCTTGCGTATTGCTTGAGTTCAGCAGGTACTTGCATAAACATACCACTTCCGATAACGTCTGAGAAAACATACCTGCATCCAAGATCGTTGAATGATTTCGTGCACCTTTTTCTGAAGCTTATGAGTGAGTTATCAACAAGGCATGATTCGTGGCTCATTTGTGTTTGAGCGTCTAGTCCTTCTTCTGGTAAGCTAACAATGATACTTTGTGTGTCTTGTTTGAATAGTGCTTGATTCTGTACGTTTTTGCGCTCGCTTGGCAAGCAGCTGAGTAGTTTTGCCCATTCTGTGATGAATGAGTCAAGGTGTGCGAAGAAGCTGGATGCGAATATTTATTCTTTGAATCTGAGTAGGGATACAGCGTTGAGAACGCGTTTCATGTTGATTGGTGCGCGTGTGAGTAGTTTGAGCACTTCTGCTTGTAGTTCTACGTTGAATTGGTTGACGATGAATTGTGTTGCTTCTTGTGGGTTCATTTTGTAGCATTCGGCGCACATTTTGATTAGGTCTGATCCGTATAATTTGGCTTGAGCAAGTTTCACTGCCTGTGTGGGGTCTTTGCATCTTTCTTCCGTCAAGCATATGAGCATGTAGTTGTTGTATATGATTTCTACGAAGATCACGCCCATTGCGTACAGATCTTATTGTCTTTCGTGCGAGTATATCTTTGAAATGGCCTTGTTGCTCGAGTCGAAGGCGAATAATTGCTCCGGTGCTCTGTAAATGGTAGTGCATAAAGTGTTAGTTGTGAGCGGGTCCAGTGAGAAGTGCTCGTCCTTGTAAACGTCGAACGAAGCCGTTTGGTTCAGGTCGAATCGGGCGTGCCCAAAATCGGCGATGTGCGAACGGCCAGTTTCGTCCAAGAGAACGTTCGCGGATTTCAGGTCCCTGTGAACGACTCCGCACCGGTGCATTTGGTGGACGGCCTTCGCCAAGGAGTCGAACACGAACACCGTCTGGGACATGTACACCTTGTCGAACACGTGCAGGCGCTGCAGACCGCGGAAATCGTGCGGGTACTTCTTCAGCAGCAAGACGATGCAGCCGTCCTCCTCGTACGAGCGAATGAGCTCCACGGCCGGAGACGGGTTCATCTGCCTGAAATACGTCAATATCTGCAACTCGTTGTACGTAGACTGCGCAAAACCGCCAGAAAGCTTTCCATACTTAGCAGCAAACGTCTCGCCACTCTCGTCCTGCACCAACTTCACAGCTCCAAAACCGCCCTCGCCAATCTGCTTTATGATCTTCATTGAAGTGTGACACGTAAAAAGATACGATAAACGTTTAAACTGATAAATCGCTGATAATGACTTATAAATAAGCAAACACATAATAATCTCACTGCAATATTGTCTTAGCTAAAAACTTTACACCACCCATTACAGAATTAACTATGCCGGCTTCCGCAACCTTCTAAAAGACCTCCGGAACCTCCTCAGTTAGCAAATAACCATTGTCAACTATTTCAGTCATTGTTGCTGACACAATCATATAATTTGTCATTACTGTTTCTTCAGTAACATTGTCCTCAAGAACATAGAATAAACCGGTTTCAATAGTAGTCAACGCGTTTATAAGAACCAACTCGTTAGCATCCTTATCCCCAAATACAAAAAGAGACAGATCATCTATTTTCTTTGATACAACAATATCCTTAAAATATTAAACTTATAGTTAAGTGGATGCAGTAAACTTATTGTATTGGTCTAGATTGAACTTTTCATTAAATTTGTTAAAGTATAGTGTTTTGGAAGCTGTTTTCAACCATACTGCAGAAATCTATTACATTAGAGGATGGGTGTGGATAACTTTAAATTACAATATATTATATAAGATGATATTACCACTCCAACTTTTCAATAGAATATGAGCAGAGGAACATAATTAGACGTAACAAAACTTCCAATTGAACAACTTGCTCAACTATATAAACAAGTAGGTGTTGAAATGGAAGCATTATAAAGAACTCTCCCATTAATTTAAAACGCTATGAATGCTTGTTAAGATTCTATTGAAAGTACTAAAGGTTTGAGCTTACAAAAAATCAAGTCAGAAGTTCTCCTACCAATATCTGACAGCGCGTATGCGTATGGTTAAGTGGAAGAAGTATCGAAAGTTTTAATTGCAATTGGTGGTGGTTTTGTCGCAGAACTCACTATTGATGAAGCTGTAAAGTTTTTTGATAGCAGATTAAATAATAGAAAGAGCGAACTTGCTAAATTGAGATAAGCTTTAGGTTAACATTAATTAACAAGAGATTAAATCGAAATAGAAATAAGAAGCAGACCAAATCCAAATTAAGCGCAAGCAAGTCAATAAGTTGAGTGATTGGTATTACAGAATAGTAACATTATTATATTTTACGTAAATAGTTTATACCCTACAAAGATCTACAAAGTATGTATTTACATTTTTAAATTATACTTACTTATTTAAACGACTTATTTCTTATTTACATTTATTATTTCACGAATTTTATTTTTTGTAGACTAAATTAATCACGTATTGACTCCTGAAATATGATATTTCATTCATATTATCTTTAGACTATCAAAAGCATATACTACATTACCCTGAATTGAAACACTCACCCCTCTTACATGCGACTCTATCATAGATTACTTATAACAGACACCTTTGATATTTAGTAATAACTGTGTCTGTAAGTGAACTGTAAAAAGGGAATGTTGAAGTGAAATTAACACTCTATTTTAAACTAGATTTATAAGAGCTTAGTACGTGATTTAGTCTGGCTTACTTTATACGCGAATGTATCCAATAATCTATTGAGGATTTACCTAGTACAAAGTTCCACACAAATAAATCATTCAAATCACATAAATAAACCCTTTTCTCTGATCATTTATATTATTATGATATATTTATTATATTTGTGGTAGTGTTATTGTGTAACAAAGTGTGATTTATGGATTGCCATGATTTAAGAGATGCAGATGGAATGATTGAGCCTTAGTACTTGAGCCTAGTATAAGGTTAGGTAGTGCAGTTAAGTGAGTCCTTTTAATATTTAATAATACAACTTTATCATGAGTAAATGTTACATCTGGAAAATATTATTAAATAATTTTATACAATATGGTAATAATACTTATAATACAAAGTACTAAGTAGTCTTAATTATACGCGAACATATAGGTACATGAACATACAAATTACATTAACATACATATGTATGTGTTGAATACAGTTACTATATTACATAGTGTATATTTATATCAAAATATAATTAAAATCACAAAATAAAAGTAAGTCAAATATTGTGTTTGACTCTTCGTTCAAATATGGTATTATTTGACTTTATTGTGTTTACCTTTGTATTTTAAGTAATAATATATTAATAATTAATATATTTATTATTTTAAACCACCTCTCCTTCCTTTTAACCAAATGCCATTTGCCCAAACTCGTCACTTAATGACCATCACTTCTTTGACCAAGGAAGAATTCATCAAACTTGTCGATTTAGCCATCGCCATGAAGACCAATCCACAAGATTTCGTCACTCGTTGCCAACACAAGACCCTCCTTGCTCTCTTTGCCAAGCCATCCCTTCGTACCCGTGTTTCTCTTGAAACCGCTATGACTAAATTAGGTGGTCACACCATCTATTATGAACTTGGGGATAAGGCTCCATTAGGTGTTAAGGAAACCATTGAAGATACTGCCGAAGTTATCTCTCGCATGGTTGACGTTTGCTCTGCTAGACTCCCAACCAGAGCCATGATGGAAGAACTTGCCAAGTTCTCTTCTATCCCATGCCTCAATGCCTTAGATGACTGGGCACACCCATTGCAAATGGTTTGCGATTTCGTTACCATCAAAGAAAAGTTCGGTAAGTTCGACGGTCTTAAGATGACTTATTCTGGCGATTGCATGAATAACGTTACATATGACCTCATGCGTGCTTGTGCTTTACTTGGTATGGAAATGCGCGTTTGCTGCCCAGATCACCCAGATTTCAAGCCAGTTCAAGAAGTTATGGATGAATGCGCCAAGTTGAACGCCATCCACGGTGGTAAGACCATCGTTCTCCATGACGTTAAGGTTGCCTGCAAGGGTGTTGATATCGTCTACTGCGATTCCTGGATGTCTTATCACATCACCAAAGAAGACAAGGCCAAACGTCTTGCTGTTTTGATGCCATATCAAATCAATGCTGAAAACTTCGGTTTGACTACTGAACGTTCTATCTTCATGAACTGCCTCCCAGCTGCTCGTGGTGAAGAATAAACCGCCGAAGTTATCGACGGACCAAAGTCAGTCATCTATCAAGAAGCTGGTAACAGATTATGGTCTGCCATGGCTGTTCTCGACTTTTTCATCAACCAAAAGAAGTGAGACAATTATATTAATTATATATTCATTTTTAATATTAAATCAATGTCTCATTCATAAAACAAAATATCGGTGTAACTTGGGAAACACCACATGTTTTTTTCTACATTAGCTTCCATCCAATCAGCTATAGATCTCAACTACATCATCTTTGGTTTAATATTGTCGTTTACAAATTTTGCAGCGTCTTAAACATGTTCTTCATCAAATACTTTTGCTTGAGAAGATCCTTCTTCCAAATCAGTTATTGATTTCATGAGCTAAGATATTTTTTGGTTAAATTAGACTACTTATTATTATATTGACATGTTTTCAAGTCCAATTTATTGTAATTAAAACTAAGCGGCAGCAATTATAGTTAAATAATTGGTGCAGCAAGGAAGTATTTGTTTTCTAGCCATTTAAGTCATGCAATCAGCTTCAATTAATACTGTGTTAACAAATAATTCGTTGTAAATATGTAATCTGGCCTTGAGTTCGTCTTCACTCATGACACTGTTTTCAACAAACAGTTTGACAGATTTTTCATCCAAAATGTGTTTAAATACATCAACGCAGCTTGTGAATATTGGAAGTCCTCTTCTTTCAGCCTCTTCTTTCCATTCGCTAGAATAACCATTTCCGTTAAATATAACTCTCTTATGATCTTTTGCGAGCCTTGATACAATGTCTTCATATATCGCATCAAATTCTTCATGCTTATCCAAACGAATAGTAAACTCGTCGGCTACTTCTTTGAGGATTTATGCAACAGCAGTGTTCAAAACGGAATTTGGAACACCAATAGATTATGAACTGCCAACCATACGGAATTCGAACTTGTTACCAGTGAAAGCAAATGGTGATGTTCTATTTCTATCAGATGTATCTCTGGGTATTTTAGGGAATGAATCAACACCAAGTGTAACTGATGGGCTAAGAAGACCAGTTGGTGAATTCTTATCAGAATGAGATTTTCTGGCGAGTTATTCAACAATTTCCATGAGTTATTCACCGCAATAGATTGAAATGATGGTTGGTGGGGCTTCGTGGCCTCCTAATCTGTATTCATTTGCTGGATAAGCAGTTGAAAGTCTGAGTAATTCAGCGTATTTATCAACAGCAGCAACAACAGAGAGGAAATAAATCAAGAATTATTTGTTCTTTTGTGGTGAATCGCCAGGATCGAGTAAGTTCTCACCTTCGTCGGTACCAAAAGACCAATTGTTGTGTTTACCACTTCCATTTAAATTATCAAATGGTTTTTCATGAAGTAGGCATTACAAGCCGTGTTTGAGGGCAACTTTCTTCATTGTCTCCATTACAATCTGGTTTTGATCCATTGCAATTTGAACTTGATTATAAATTGTTGCAAGTTCGTGTTGAGCTGGAGCAACTTCATTATGTTAAGTTTTGGCTGGAACGCCCAACTTATACAATTCCTGGTTCAATTGTTGCATGAACTTGAGTACGCGCGGCTTGATTTGACCATAATATTGATCTCTCAATTATTGGGACTTTGCTGGGATGTTACCAAAAAGAGTTCTTCCAGTTTGCTTCAAATCTTCTCTTTACTGATAATGAGCTTGGTCGATGAGGAAATATTCTTGCTCTGGGCCAGCATAAATTTTTATATACTAGCTAGTGGTATTTCCCATAATCTTTAACACACGAAGAGCTTGCTTGGCCAATTGATCGCATGAGCGCAAAAGTGGAGTTTTTTCGTCCAAAGTTGCACCACTGAAGGTGCAAAACGCAGTTGGAATGCAAAGAACTTTCATTTGGTCATCTACTTTAATAAACGCTGGCGAAGAAGAATCCCACACAGTGTAACCTCTAGCTTCAAAAGTTGAACGCACTGAACCATTTGGAAGTGAAGAAGCATCAGCTTCACCCTTGATCAAGTTGGAAGCTGAAAACTTTGTAAGAAATGCTCCACTTTTGTCGCTATCTAAAAATGAGTCGTGTTTCTCAGCAGTTCCGCCTGTTAATGGCTAGAACCAATGACAATAGTGAGTAGCACCATTTGTTAAAGACCAATCTAACATGGCAGCAGCGATTTTCTCAGCCAAGTCATGGGTCATATGAGTTTGTTTCTATTAAATCTTAAGAAACTATTCAAAAGCTGGTTGTGACAACCTCTTTTTTAACTCATTCGAATTAAATACTAGTGAACCGAAGCTATTCATCGAGTGGAAGTGGAAAATTTTACAGTATTGGTGTAGATGATTACAAATAATAGTTGCATACAGCTTATATACAGACTTCATTCGTTTTTTATATACCAGTTCAAGAAATTACTTATTGATTGATTGATATTTCTCTTCTTGATTGATTGGATGTATTTTAAATTGCATATTGCATAAATTTATCATAATTAGGTGTATTCATTTTAATTTAATAACTTTTATTACCACTTCTAATTCGTCATGAAGACACAATATAACTCTCTGTGCGGATTGGTTCAGAGCATGTGCCAATCACAAAAAGTGAATCCGTTGATAAAGGTTCAACGGAAATAAAAGGCTGAAACTAACTTTCAACCTTAAAATTTCCTAGAACAGCTCAACGAGAAGAATTAGGATTTGATACATGAATATAGAACTGATATTGGTCGTTTAACTCAATTAAGACTACCAGGAGCTAAAGATATTCCAGAAGAATTGTGGTAGATTATGTGCAATTGCATCTAATCAGCTTCAAATCTGAAAGAATTGCATTTGTCTCAAACCAATATTACCCCACGTCAGTTACAAACACTGATAGCTTCTATATAAAATCATCCAAATATTGAAACACTAGAAATATTTAGTGCATCAATAAAAGATGATCAGTGTACTTGCATTGCTGGTTTCATTTAATAGGCTAAAAACCTTGAATAAATAAAACTTTCTGATAATCACATCACAGCAACAGGAGCCAAAATAATTTCATTTGCCATCAGACAAGCAATTGGAGCTGGTGCTAGAATAAAGACATTCCATATTGGTGGAAACGATATAGGTTCCGCTGGTGTGCAGTAAATTTGCAAAAATCTTACAGGAATGATATCAATTTAATCATTGGGTTTGAGAAATTCGTCATTAGATGAAGCAAGCTTAAATTCTGTTGCAGATTTATTGGCTCATCCAGCTTGTGGCGTTTAAGATTTGCAATTACGTAAAAATAACTTAACTAAAATTGAATATTTTTGTTCAAAACTAATGTTAAACAAATCTGTTAGAGTTTTGGAGCTTCAAGATACTGGTTTAACAGTGCAATAAATAACTCTCTTGGGTTATTCATTATCTAGAAATAGTTGTTTGCACGCTCTTAACTTATCAAATAACCCATTTGGTGATGTAACTGCGCAAGCATTAGCTCAAATTATTACAGGATGCGAGTAATTGACCACATTATCAATAGATTCTTGTGATTTAACTTCACAATCTATTTTAATTATTCTTAACCAAATTTAAGTTAAGAAAGTATCACTCGCAGGCATTTCGCTATAAAAGAACTTAATTAACAATGCAGGCTTTGCTGCATTGGGTTAAGCCGTTGCAGCTGGACAGTTAACGTCGTTAAATGTTGCTAACAATTTAATAACTCATGACGGAATGACATAATTCTGTTAACTGGCTACTTCACCTAATTGCCGTTTGCGTCATCTTGATTTAACAGGGAATGTAATAGGTAATATAGGTGCTGAAGCTCTTGGAAGACTATTATCTGGTAATTAAACCATATTGCGTGTATTCGTCACAGATTGTTCATTAGGTGAACAAGGAGCCAACGCTATTCTATAGGGATTGCAAATGAATTAAAACTTGATTTGTATGGCATATGGTGGTTAAACTAAAACATAAAATTTAGTTTCCAAACCATTACGTTAACTTATTGATAATAAACTTAAGCAAAATCAACAAAATCAATAATAACGTTAACAGATTATGGGCAATAATATGCCAATGCCCGATTTAATTGAGCAACCACCTGGTTTGTTTGATTTTGAGCGTTAAGTTAAAACTCATGATGAGCTATACATGCCATTTGGTTCATTTGGTTCAACATTATCAATTAATGGTTCTATTAATTCTTCGATTGCTCAATTTGGTCAATACGACTTTGATCCAAGACGTGTTTTGAGCTACTAAAGTTTTGACCAAGTTGTTGAGAAGGAGAAACAGAAAGAAGTGCCATTTGTTTTTGAAGATGTGAAGAAGGAAGAGAAAGTTCAATTCCAAGTTCAATTTTAATTTAAGGAAAAAGGTTCCAGATTCAAACTTAGCGAGAAGAATGAAGATGAAAAGTGATCATTATACTCTTATATTTTAATTATTAGTAACCTTAACCATTAAGGGATTTCACTTCACGAAAAATGAAACAAATTAAAATTGTTATGACAAGTTAACAGGCTAATCTGCTAAGTATGTTGAAATATGGGATGTATGGCGTGAAAACTACAAATCGTACAAGAATGGAAGAAGATAGCGATTGATAATTTTAATTTTAGTCATGATAATTAACCCTTAGGAATTAAAACTTGTAATATACGGTATAGATTGGTATAGTTCCTTCTTTATGTTATTTATTCTAATAAATATTATATTTTCCTTTTTAACATTAATTTTAACTAATTACCAATTAACTATTAAACAACAAATAACTTTTCACATATAATCAATTCACACGAGATCCTCGAAAACAATAACGTAGAGCATTCTCTGATCCCTGAGAAACTTTTGAAGGGTTAAAAGCGCTGTTTTCGCCCTCATTTTGAAGTCGTCGTTCACGAAATTAACGTAAATTGGCATTTTGTGCTCAAAATCCAGCCTGAGGTACGAACCCTTCTTGTAGCTCTTCGGAACCCTCTCGCTCACCTCAAGTAAATTCTTAACCGGAAACGGAACCCACCTGTTCTTCTCGTTCTTTAATTACACCGCCAAGAGGATCTTATCCACTTTCAAATGACTTTGGATCACGCGCTTCATATCCTCCTGAGTGTACGTACAACCGAAACCCTGCAAAAACTGAACGAAAAGCTTCTTCAACATCGCCTTCTGCTACTAATTGTTGTAGTCAAGCGCTTGAGGAACCCAATAACGAGTCACGTTAATCGCAAGGTGCTCAAGAAGAAGCTTATCAGTTTCCTGCTTCTACTACTCCAACTATTCTATTTCCTCCTGAAGAATCTGCTACTCGTCAACTTCGTCAACTTTCTATTCAATTTCTTTCTATTCAATTTCAGCTTCCTTGGTTTCTACAACCACATCCGCAACCACTTCGGCCACACTATTGATTTGGTTTTCAACCGTTGAAACAACATATTACTTCATATCAATAACTGGATGCTTGCGGGCTTGTCTCTCAGCGAGAGTTTGCTTCAGCACATCAATAAACGCAAAGAAAGCTTCGGCATAATTACACTCAAACAACTAATCAACTTATTGCGCTGGAGATAATGATTTATATTAATGATTTTCTTAACTATGACTCTTCTGTATTAATTTAAATTTATGACCCATTTCCTAAATATTATTTAAAAACTATTGCACAACAACTGAACAATTTTCATCAGGTTTAATACGTCCAAAACGTAACTTGAACTACTTTAATATCTATTTTAACTCGCTATGACTATCTTCAATTGTTTAAAACATATATAAATAAGTCTCGTAACACCCAACATTCTAATACATGTATAATTTATACTTTGAGAAACTTCCCTGTAATTATTAAAGCTACTAAATAATATTTTCATCCAATTTCTTAATATTTTATACATTCGGAATCGAAGTCATCATATCATTTAAATCTTTTTCTAGCTCATATTTCTCAATCTTGCATATTTCTTTTTATTGTTATTCTGCGAAATCCGTTTTATCCTCTATTTCATTTTGAATAGTTTCTTGTTTATTATTATATTCTAGAAGTTCTTACAAGATTATTAAGTATTTGCTATTCTTCATTCTATTAGCTAAGGCAAAATCTCGTATTACTAATTTTTCTATATCTTTTTGAAGCTATTCCGGAAAGTTTTTATATTACTTCTTTATTATTTGTTCCATTTAAGTAATTAATCTATCTATTTTTACTTATCTATTCTGAACTTATTGATATATTTCTGCGTGATTAAATATAGATAACTCTTGGTAATCCGTGTCAGCTTCTAGTTATTTGATAAATAATTCATTCATTTCTGATGAATTAGCTTTCAACATTTCTATTATTTATTCGTTATTTTCTATCTTTTTGGCACCATCTAACCTTTCTATTTCAGCTAGAAAAACGCTTATTTAATCAAAAAGTTTTCGGAAATTTGAATCAAAGTTATTAATTCTATCTATAATATAGTTAAAACTCAAAAATCCAGTTTAAAACTATTTGAGTCGATTCTGTATGTCACTAATTTATTTTTGTGTCAGTTTCAGGTCATTTCGTAAATCATTGACTTCTAAGTTAGTTTATTTAATTTTTAGTTAACAATGTTGTATCTATTTTTAAACGTTTCTTTATAATTATTCTATTTCAGTATATTGAACTGAACCATATCGTTCTTTAAGAATTTTAAGAGTTTATAAACTATTTTCTCGTATCATTTAATCTTAAACGATGATATTTAACTAGTCATAGTTCTTTTACAATTCTTCGTCGTTGAGAACATCAACTGAATTAGGCAATTCTAAACTAGAGACAAATGGAATAACATTAGTTTCAACTGTTTTAGCAAAAACAAACATGCGATTTAAAATGGAAATAATGGTTTCAATATGTTCAGGAAGATTACTAGATTTTAACAATTCGCTTGAAATAGACATATTTGTATCTTAGTATGAAAAAGAAGTTGAAAAGTCACCAGATACTTCTTCGTCTAGTTATATACTAGATCTTTCAGAAAAATTTTGTAATGACATTCGTGGAGTGAATTTATTACATATTTGGTATAAACTAAATAACACCATGTTATGAGTTCCACCTCAATGATAACTCTAACATAAGTTTAGGACTTCCGACGAGGGCAAACATGTGTGATAACATTTCAAATTGAAGCATAATAAACGCCTTAGGAATTTTAGTTCCTGTTTCAAATTATAGGAACCTAGCAGTAGTAGAATCCGAATTAGTAATAGATTTAGCAGTAGGTTTCATTTTAGTATTTATAGCAATTTATTTAGTAGTAGAAGTTGTAGGTTAGTTTTGTATCGCAGTTGTATGGTTCTCGCAAGATGCGTTTGGAGTAGAAGTTTACTCGTTTAAACTTTTTGGTAAAGATTCCCTCTGATCCTTCAATATTTGAGTTTTACGTTGGGTGTGAGTCCCCTGCCCCGCGTCCGTAATCTCATTAACAGTAATAAACGGCTCACTCAGCTTTGAATCCTCCATTAAGTGCTTCTTTTTCAAAGTAGTAATCTCAGGGAGCCCGGAAGGTGTTTAAGCTACCCCTCCCACTCCCCGATTTGCAGTCCTTGTCCTCCGCCCGTTCCGCTTCAACAGGTTTTACGTAAACTAACTTCGGCTTCGTTTCTCCCAGAATTTTGATTTCTGGGATTGGAACTCTCCGGCTTCAGAACGGATTCCTCCTCTCATAAACACTCTCGGATTTAGTTTTGGAGTGTGAGGAGCCAAAATTCGAGCCGAAATTCCTTAAAACGAAGAAGGAACCCGCGAACTTCAAGAAACTGGTCTCAAAGAACGCGGGAAAAGAGAAATTCGAACAGCAATTCAAAGTGTTCAAAGCAAAATCTGAAACGTTCCAAGAAGGAGCCGGAGAAACAATTGTTTTACAACTAATGAACCAAAACAAAATACTCTTTGAAAACAAATTCCCAGTCGCACAAAGAATTGAAACACAAATCGGAGTCCCTAGCTGCTACCAAGACAATACTATTGACCTCGTGATCAGCAAAGGAGACCAACGATTCACACAAAAAATGACCGTAGTCGAAGACCAGTGATGGTATTTAGTACGCATGTTATAAATGCGCAGCGACATTAATGTATACACGAATCAAATTTGTGTAAACGTATCTAATCAAAAGTACTTTAATTATTTGTTATAGCTCTTACAGCTAACAGATATAATGTCTACTAGATGTTATTTAATGCAAGAAATTTAGTGCAAGAGTCCACAAAGTTAACATTGTTGTGTATATGTATTATTATGAAGTTTGTTTATAATAGTAATCAAAAGTTTGCATATCTGAATATTTTGCTATGAATTGATTTTCAATAAATAACATATTCCATTATAATATGTAATATTTCAAATAATATATTCCCACATCACTATCTATATGATGAATGTCTAATCCTACAGCATATCATCCGAAGGACTAGCTATCTTAAAAGAAATCAAAGCAAGAGATGTTAAATAATGTAATCATGGTAATAATACACAAGTGTAGCGTATTAAAAATAAGTGAATTTAATTATCTCTATTATAAACTCTATAGACGAAAATACTAAATAATTAACTCTCATAACTTATGTAACTTACGATGGAAGAATACAAGGATTATCAGTATTATAAAGACTATAACTTAATAACAAACTAAATTACTCATACACCATTTTTTATAATTTTTTGGTCATCTAATGAATGCATATATTAATATATGCATACATAAACAGCTCAGAATTATATAACTTTCAATATAGATAGTAGTTAGTCGATTTATAATTTAAGTATAGTAAAAAATTAATTCAACTGCTGGTAGGTGAACTGAAATTAAAGTTCACATAATACACATAATTATTTTTATGCTATAATTGTGTGTGTATTTAAAGAAACACATAATTTATCATGGATTTCATTATCAATTTTTTGATTGATAATTCTTTAGTGTATTATCAGAGACAATCATTTGAAATATATCATTATTAAAAGGTTAAGTATTTCACTTCAAAGAAATGAATAGTACCTAATGTTACTGTATATCTCCAGAGGGACTTTAAGTGTTATAAAAAATTAGAAACAACAATACCTAACGGTATTCACAATCTCAAAGTAATATATAACATTAAAGTCAAGAATAGTGTAGTAAGTGATATAAATTTCTGACAAATATTAAATATAATTAAAGTTAGTCAAATACAGATGTGACACTATTAATCTCAAACTGTATGAAATAATAACTTTTACACATAGCCTTATATGTAAGGCAAAGTTATTTTTTCGATTATAAAGAAAGAAGACATCACACCGTAAATTACGTCTATACAGGTCACCCTTTTTCTCTGATCATCACATTTCCTTTCCTTTCTAAACCAATGATCCCTAAGAAAC
Source organism: Hexamita inflata (assembly GCA_963988835.1). Taxonomy (NCBI): domain Eukaryota; phylum Fornicata; order Diplomonadida; family Hexamitidae; genus Hexamita; species Hexamita inflata. Next base: position 114,389 of record CAXDID010000927.1, on the reverse strand, counting down.
CAACAACATTCCTCTCTAACCAAATATCTCGCACGGCATTATCACACGTCACACCTCCTCACAGACTCTCCGTTAGCTCTTTCGGGCTAATGGAGTTTGTTTTGGAGATCTTTTTGTTGATAACAGCTTTTGGTTGAGTAGGGGAGTTGCGTGTTATTGTGTTAGCGTTGTTTCTTATTTGGTCAAGGTTTAAACCAGGGAATAGTGTCATAAATTGGTTGTCTTGTTTGCGATTTTATGGTGTCGCTTTTCTTTAGAAGGCAATTTGTACGTTTTGTTGTTGGGCGAGGATTTTTGTTACAGTTGTTTTGTTGGGCATTCTTAATTCCATTTGAATCTCCTCCTGTATGGCAGGCGCGAGTGAAAGTAGGATTTCGTTCTAATTTATCTGGATGGATGAATTGAGTTAATCGCTTGTTTCATTTAAATGCTGGTCTGAGACCGTTTCGGATTGTATTGGGCTTTCCGGGGGATCATCGGGTTTACGTTTTTTCTTCGCTTTGTCAGCTTTTTGCATGGGTTTTTAGAGTTTCTATTGCTCCTTCAGATACTCTAAAATAGCTTGGTGTTCCGATTTTTCTTTGATTTGTATCTCATCACTAACTAGCTCTGCAAAGCGGTTGTTCGTGAGATTCACATTTCTAATTTCAGGGAGATTGTTTTCTTCATCTCTCATTACTTACTTTATTTTGTATATTTCTTCGGCACATGAAGCATAATATACCGCTAGAAGGTTGCCAATTTCTTCATATACGTTTTCAATGTTTAAATCTAGTTCCTCAAGGAATTCCCTTGATTTTGTGTGGATCGTACAATTTTTCCCGATAATTATGGGAATAACCTTGATGGGGTTACCATCTTGGTCTAACATTGATGCGTAATGATTTTCTTTGGTTTAGTAATAGCGTTTTGGATCGAATGATATACCTATGTCTAGGTATACTTTTTGTCCTTTGATGATTAGTTCTACATCGGGTTTCTTTTTGTTCATAGCTCTGTTGTCTTCTGCGGCGCATACTTTCTTTGCACTGAAAGTTTTCCTTAGTTTTTGTTCTAGATAATTTGCGAAAATGTCATGCACTTTGATATGCATGTCATTTATTTTCTTACAGCTCATTTCGTGTCCTGGCTTGAATTAGTTTCCACATAATTCACATTTTTATGGTATACCTGGGTCGATCTTACCAAAAGTCATGTCTATGAGGAATTGGCAAGCTTCATTCGTTAATCGTCCATATCCGAGTAGCGCATATCCAGTTTTTGGCACTGAATCATCAACTGTGTTTTGCTACAGTTCTTTTGCTTTGACTTTAAGTCTCTCTTCTCTGAAATAGTGTTGTGCTACACCTTATTGAAGGTTGTGTGCTTCTTTGTGTGACTATGCGTCAATAATAATCTTGTTTGTCATGTCCTAATGCATTGCATCGTAGTTTATATGTGGGAATAGTAGGCCTAGCCCACCAATCACTTTGTATTTCGTTGCGTATTTTATTAGTTCTTCTGCTGTTTTACCAGAGTGGATTATTTTTTCTAACTCATTTGCGAGTAGAGTATCAACATCTTTGTACTAGCGTTTTGTTTCCGCGTTGTTTTCAGCGACGTCTGTGAGTGGTCCCCAGTTGGCAGATGCAACTATTGATTTGGAGAACATTAGCAACCTGTGCTTTGTTGCTATTTTTAGCTTATGATGGCGTTATTATAAAGAAAGAAGTTGAAATCGGTAACTCTTAGCTCTTACCAAAATATAAATCTCATATACTTTATCAAGAAAGCAATGTTTCATGAAGATGGAGATATACATTGATCCATATTTAAACAATATAATTCTATACCTTTTATTGTTAAATAGTTATTTATATAAAATTAAGAAATATAATAACTAATTCCACTTCATCCGCAAAAATGTCTATTTCTGATATATCAGATAGTGAAGATAATGATATGCGTAACACTGTAGCAGAGAAGCCCGTATCTCAAGCTAAGAAACCTTAATCTAATGCCAAGCAATTTTAACCATCTTTTAACACCAGTGGATAAGATGCTTAAATGTAACAATAGTTAGAGTTATTGTAGAAACAATAATAATAAATGGAGCTGTTATAGGCTAAAGTTTCAGAACCGGCTAAACCATCATCGTAATGTAATCCATCTTAACCACCACAATAACCTAAAAAATAGTAATAGGTTACGATGGCTTAAACTAAGCCATCCCCACCACGTTAATCATATGGTAATTAACCTCCATAATTGCGTGAGTTATAACAAAAGATTCAGATGCTTGAAGAACAAAATGCTCAATTAAGACAAGCTGGGTAAGATAACAACTCTTAAATTATGTCAAATCCAGATGTTTCTAAGAAATTTGTTGATTTAAACAGCAAAGTGCGTTAATTAACAGCTGGAAATGAAGTGTTGAAAACTAAAGCTGATAATTAATAAAAATTAATTTAGTAATACTAGATCGAAATCGATTAGTTGCATAAGCAATTAGAAAAACTCACTGGCAAACAATTTGATGGTAAGCCAGTAAGAAGCGAGGATGAAACCAGATTATTAACAATAATTGCAACTAAGGAAGTTGAGAATAAGTAACTATTGGAGCGTTTTGGTGACATGAACATGAAAGTGCAAGTAATGCAGAATGAAAACTTGAAATTGAAGAAGTTTGTCCAGCAAGAATGTGGAACTGACTTTGATAAGTTGTAAAACAATCCGGAATGGAAGGGTCGTTATGAAGTTATCGAGGTGCTTAGAATGCAGGCCAAGAAGAAGGATCAGCGTATTGCTGATTTGGAAAAGTCTGTCCAAGATTTGCAGAAGCCTGGTGGTTTCGACGTAAAAGAATTCCAGGCCACAACTGAGAAGGAAATCAAGGCGAAGTACATTGATCAATTGAATTCATTTTAATCTATAATTGACGAGAAGGCCAAGACGAACGCTGCTTTGGCTGAAAAGCTTGAGTAAGCTGTTGAGAAGCAGAAGCGTGTGCAGCTCCGCTTAAATTCATTCGAAACGTCGAATGTGAGACAGCGTGAGTCGATTTAGACGTTGGTCATGAAGTCAAAGCTGGACGACGCGTTAATCAACGATTTCCGCCAGCTTGTGTTCAACAACAAGGCAATGAAGGACGGCCAGTACAAGGACGAGCTCGAGCAGATGCGCATTCAGAAGGCCGTTCTCGAGCAAAAGCTCACATAATCTCTCCTCACGCTGCAGCAAACGCAATAAAATCAGCTGCAGATTCTGTACGCGGGCGCTCAGCTTGAGCTCAACGACTACAAGGAGAAGATTCAAATCCTTCAGCAGGAGCGCACAGCTCTGTTCAAGCGCGTTCAGGAGCTCGAGGACCGCCGTTTATCTGTCATTAAGGAATCCGACGACGTCGTTCAAATTGTAAAGGAGATGCAGAACTACTCCAGAATTCAAATTGGGTTGCAGGTTGAGTTCAACAAGAAATCAGTTGCGATTTGTGAGCAGTTCTCATAAGTGCTCCTTCAAAACGGTGCGAGCCCCCTCCCAGTTCAGGATTTACAGTAAATGGAACAGGCGATTCAACTTGATTCGTAGAATTACGTGACCAAAACGGAGCAGTTAATTAAGTCAAAGAGGGTCAAGAGGCCAATTGAACCGCAAAAACAGGCGTCCACGAGCTCCTACGAAGAGTACAAGAAAGAGGTTAAAACACCAAAACCAATCAAATCCAGAGCACAAAGCCACATGGACGAGCAACTGTAACAGTATGAACAAAGCGAGCACAAATAAAGCATTCACGAGCAGAGCGTGCACGAACAAATGAGCGTCAACGAACCAAAATACGAAGAACCTGAACCAGAAGCTCAAAACAGCCCAGGCGGATACCAAGACATCTACGACCAATACAAAGACCCAGAAGTTGACGCAGGAAATGAAGAAGACATCGATATGGAAGCAGAATACAATAAATACGTAAACCAAGACGAACCACCAGCTGACCAATTATCAGCCGAAAACGAAGGCGCTGAAGTACCCAAAGAAGAATGAGACAGATGTTTCAAATTTTTTAATTCACTTGCGTATGTTCCAAGTCTTGGTTTAACATTAATTAGCAGTATATAAAGAAGTTAAACTGCTTTAATTATATTTATTTTAAATAAATTAAAAATTTAATAAATAATTTTATTAACTATTGAAAAATTTAACTTGTGAATATTGATAATATTATGTTTTGTATCACCATGGACCGTCGACAAGAGGTTAGAATTCTGGCTTCTTCCTGCAGATCATACCTTTCTTGAAAAGAACGAACAAAATGACGGCAGCAATAATTACTGCACAAATCGGAACTACTATACCGACTATCAGGCCGGTGTTATTCTTAGGAACAACGCAAACGGTTTCTTTAAGCTTATAACCAGATTCACATGTGCAAGCACCATTTTTATCTGGAACGATATTGAAATGTTGTTTTGGATCGCATTTTGGATAACATGATTACTTATCTGCAGCTTCGATGTAATATTACTTACATAAGCAGTAGTTTTCAACTGGAGTTTCTTAATAATTTTTAGAGGTATCGCACTTAACGAATGACTCGCACTTGATTGGATTAGAGCTACGGGTGTAATAATTATCTTTGCATTTGCAATAGCCCTTACCATCAGTAATTTAACCAAAACCTGAACAATCAGCTGGAGCAACGCATATTAATGGAGTTTCTTGCTTGATTTCATAACCAACCTTGCACTTACATGAGCCGTGACCATCAGTTTCTTAGAAGTGTTCGGTATCGCACGCGGCGGCGGGGACGCATTCAAGAGCGCCTTCACCGGCTTTTGGTTCGTAGTTCTTCATGCACTTACAAGCGCCGTGGCCATCAGTTTCTTGGAATTTAGCGGCATCGCAAACGGCGGCGATAACGCATTCGAGAGGATCGACGCCGAGTTTTGGTTCGAAACCAGTTACGCACTTACAGGCACCGTGACCATCGGTTATAACGTTCTTGGCGGCATCACAGGTGGCTGCAACTACGCATTCGAGAGGAGCGGCGTCAGTCTTTGGTTCGAAGCCGGTCATACATTTACATCCATCTTTTCCATCAAATTCTTGGTGAATAGTTGAGTCGCAGATAGCGACGCAAACGAGTGGTTCGGCAGTAAGAACTTTATAGCCTGTTATGCACTTGCAAGCGCCGTGACCGTCGGTTTCAACGAACTTAGTTGGATCGCAAACGGCAGCGATAACGCATTCGAGAGGATCGACGCCGAGTTTTGGTTCGAAACCAGTTACGCACTTACAGGCACCGTGACCATCGGTTATAACGTTTTTGGCGGCATCACAGGTGGCTGCAACTACGCATTCGAGAGGAGCGATATCAGTCTTTGGTTCGAAGCCATCCTTGCATTTACAAGAGCCATGACCATCAGTTATTTAATTGTGTTCAGCGTCGCAGGTGGCAGCGATAATGCATTCAAGAGGGGCGGCGTCAGTCTTTGGTTCGAAGCCGGTCATACATTTACATCCATCTTTTCCATCAAATTCTTGGTGAATAGTTGAATCACAGATAGCAGCGCAAACGAGAGGAATTGGTAATTCTGATTTATAACCAGCCATGCATTAACAAGCGCCATGTCCGTCAGTTTCCTAGAACTCGGTCGACTTGCAGTCGGCAGCTGGAACGCACTCAAGAGGAGTAACATCGCGCTTTGGTTCATATGTTTTCAAGCACTTACAAGCACCATGACCATCTGTTTCAACATTTTTACTGGCATCACAAACGGCGGCTGGGACGCATTCAAGAGCGCCTTCACCGGCTTTTGGTTCGTAGTTCTTCATGCACTTACAAGCGCCGTGGCCATCAGTTTCTTGGAATTTAGCGGCATCGCAAACGGCGGCGATAACGCATTCGAGAGGATCGACGCCGAGTTTTGATTCGTAACCAGTTATGCACTTGCAAGCGCCGTGACCGTCGGTTTCCTGGAACTTGGCGGCATCACAGGTGGCTGCAACTACGCATTCGAGAGGAGCGATATCAGTCTTTGGTTCGAAGCCATCCTTGCATTTACAAGCACCATGACCATCTGTTTCAACATTTTTACTGGCATCACAAACGGCGGCTGGGACGCATTCAAGAGCGCCTTCACCGGCTTTTGGTTCGTAGTTCTTCATGCACTTACAAGCGCCGTGGCCATCAGTTTCTTGGAATTTAGCGGCATCGCAAACGGCGGCGATAACGCATTCGAGAGGATCGACGCCGAGTTTTGATTCGTAACCAGTTATGCACTTGCAAGCGCCGTGACCGTCGGTTTCCTGGAACTTGGCGGCATCACAGGTGGCTGCAACTACGCATTCAAGAGGGGCGGCGTCAGTCTTTGGTTCGAAGCCGGTCATACATTTACATCCATCTTTTCCATCGAATTCTTGGTGAATAGTTGAGTCGCAGATAGCGACGCAAACGAGTGGTTCGGCAGTAAGAACTTTATAGCCTGTTATGCACTTGCAAGCGCCGTGACCGTCGGTTTCAACGAACTTAGTTGGATCGCAAACGGCAGCGATAACGCATTCGAGAGGATCGACGCCGAGTTTTGGTTCGAAACCAGTTACGCACTTACAGGCACCGTGACCATCGGTTATAACGTTTTTGGCGGCATCACAGGTGGCTGCAACTACGCATTCGAGAGGAGCGATATCAGTCTTTGGTTCGAAGCCATCCTTGCATTTACAAGAGCCATGACCATCAGTTATTTAATTGTGTTCAGCGTCGCAGGTGGCAGCGATAATGCATTCAAGAGGGGCGGCGTCAGTCTTTGGTTCGAAGCCGGTCATACATTTACATCCATCTTTTCCATCAAATTCTTGGTGAATAGTTGAATCACAGATAGCAGCGCAAACGAGAGGAATTGGTAATTCTGATTTATAACCAGCCATGCATTAACAAGCGCCATGTCCGTCAGTTTCCTAGAACTCGGTCGACTTGCAGTCGGCAGCTGGAACGCACTCAAGAGGAGTAACATCGCGCTTTGGTTCATATGTTTTCAAGCACTTACAAGCACCATGACCATCTGTTTCAACATTTTTACTGGCATCACAAACGGCGGCTGGGACGCATTCAAGAGCGCCTTCACCGGCTTTTGGTTCGTAGTTCTTCATGCACTTACAAGCGCCGTGGCCATCAGTTTCTTGGAATTTAGCGGCATCGCAAACGGCGGCGATAACGCATTCGAGAGGATCGACGCCGAGTTTTGATTCGTAACCAGTTATGCACTTGCAAGCGCCGTGACCGTCGGTTTCCTGGAACTTGGCGGCATCACAGGTGGCTGCAACTACGCATTCAAGAGGGGCGGCGTCAGTCTTTGGTTCGAAGCCGGTCATACATTTACATCCATCTTTTCCATCAAATTCTTGGTGAATAGTTGAATCACAGATAGCAGCGCAAACGAGAGGGGTTGGTAATTCTGATTTATAACCAGCCATGCATTTGCATCCATCAGCACCGTCTGATTCTTAGAACTATTGTTCGCAAATTATTGTAAGTATTTGCAATAGAGTTATCATATCGTGAAGTGGATTGCATTACATATTTATATGATAAGCTAATATAACAATTTTATCTTATTTTGAACACACTAAATGATAACAAAAGAAAATTTTAACATGAAAAGGAAAGGTAAACCAACGAAATGAATGGCTAGTAGTAGATAGGTTATATTAATGGTGCATTAATATTTTAACACGAATAATTATTTTAAAAGTCAAATTATGACATAATTATTATGTATCTTTTATTTATGTCTGTTCCAATATGTAAATTCTAAAATAAATTTTGTATCCAATATTTTGAATCGGCGTATGTTCCTGTATACATTTTGTTATCGCACTTTTATACATTAGATTAGTTTCCACTCACAATTACTCACTTCCCGATCATCTTCAGATAGGCCGCGCTGACGACTCTGAACTGTTTTCCTTCGGTCGGTTCTTCTTTTTGTTTTGAATTCGGTTTAACAATTTTCTCTTTCGATTCGTTTTGCACTTTTTCTTTGTATTTTAGTTCCAGATTTTTCAGCTCGTTTTTAATGTTCACTGGTTTCTTCGCTGGTTTAGGCGGAACATTATTCTGTTATTATTGTTTATTTGTTTTAAAGGGGTTTGGGATTAATTTTGGCTCAGCGGGTTATTTTGGCTCAGCGGGTTATTTTGACTCATCTGTATATCTTTGCCTTATTTGTTCAATTGGCTATTTGAAGGTAGGTTCAATGATAGATTCCTGGATAATGGGCTCTTTTGAAACTTTTAAAGTTTCATTTTATTATGTATTTTGAAGTTGAGGTTTGGGTTTCTATTTCGGCTCGGGCTTTGTTTCAAGTACGATTTCTTTTACAGTTTCTTTTACAACTTCCTCAGATATTTTCTCTGAGATATTATTAGGAACGTCTGCTGGTGGGTCCTATTGATTATCTTCAAAATCATCATCGTCAAAATCGTCGAATAAATCACACAGATCCGAATCTGTGACATTATCATCAAAATCTAGTTTATTATTAGACTCAATTTTATTTAAATCAACCTAAATGTTATGTTTGCGTGTATACTCGTGAATTTAAGAAAAAGACCCTCCCAAAATATACAATTATGCTTCTTCTTGATCAACAGTTACTGAAATTTATTGAACAAAATCTGTTTATTGATATTAACTTTGCTTTATAATTGAAATAAAATCAAACATATTCATCTAGCCAAAACCAATATTTTACAATGTAAATTAATCATATAGATCTAAATACAAATATTTTTTCAATGGCGGATTGTTTATGGCCATTGGCAACTAACTATAAATATCTGTCCAAATCTTTCTAGATTTACTATTTGATAGAAAATTAAATGATTTGGATGTTATTCTAGATTATTTTAGCTGTATTGATATTTATGAATTGTCTGATACTTATATATTTTGAATTAGTGAAAGTTATCTATCGCTTGTTTCATCCACAAATTATATTTACATGTAGAACTCTCTATGTATATCGTTAGATAAGCAAATTGGGAAAACTAGACATAATGATTCTTCTTTGTCAAATTATTATATGTATTATTATATTAAACTATGTTCTGATTAATTTCCATTTGTATGTTATATAATTGGTGTTGTTTAAATCATAAAATTACTTACAAAAGAACAACATGCAAATCTGCCTTCAATTTCAGTGTAATAATCGTTAATATTTCCTTCTTAGCTGACTATTTCAGTTTCTTGAACTATATTATATGATTTAATATAGTTGGAATAATTTGTCATTGCATATTGAATAATATTACTGGAGAGTGGTATTGTTGTTTGAAAAGCTTGGAAAATAGGTTGCAAATGAATAATTTGCTTAATATTAGTTACATAAGCCTTATTTAGAAGTAGTAATTGATTATTAACTATTGTTACAACGTTTAATATTATATATTCTTCAATTGGCAAAGTTAAAGGAAAAGACATATAATAATATTAGTTTTTGTAAGTTAGATTTTGAATAATTTTGTATTCTGACGTCTAAATTACTATTATAAGGCTATTAAATACTTACTTCAATAATAAATCTCTGTCTTCCATTGTAAATGTTAGAAGCTACAAATAATGATTAGAATTAGTTGTATATTCGAATGTATAACTAACCCCTCCAATATTTTAGTTAGCACTTTATACTAAATTAAATTCTCCATCAATATAGATATATAAATCTATTATATTTAATTGTAAAGGTAAATTAATTTGTTTACTAAACTATTCTTCAAATATATCAAATTGGTTGGTAATTAGTTTATATTTTGTTTGCTATGTGTCTTCTTTTGTAAAAAGATAAAAGCTTAAAGATTTCTAGGTTGTCTTTTAAAATTTTATTGTGAGCATTATTAGAGGTGGATATGATAGTCTACTCAATATTTTTAAGTATACAGTAAATAATATAACCACTCCACTTCCGAAAAATGAACCCCAAAATGTATAAATAAGCTAAAGTTGCTCCATAAATAAAACAAAGAAAGCAAGAGCCAGAACTTCTACCAGAGTGGAATAGTTATCAGCAAGATCATTAAAAATACAAGATGACTGATTCTGAAATCGCTTCTAGGAAAGAGGAGCGCAAGCCAAGACCTCGCGGTTCGGAACCACTACTTGGTGATAAGCACGTATTGAGAAAGTAAGAAATCAGAAACGAAGAGCTCGAGCGCAACGAAGACCTTATCGAATTGATGATCGAGGGCCTCAAGCGCAAGACCGCTCCAAAGCAGCCATAAAAACAACCACCACAGCGCCGTATGTCAACCTCACAGTAAGACTACGAGGATGATGTTCAACAAGAGCTCTAGCAACCACAAAATAGCAACTCTTTCTCAAATGCGCAGCTGAAGATAATCCAAGACATGGTCAAGCAGACCCCTCAGCTGAACGAAGTCCTTCTGAGTTAAATAAATCAGCTCTCAAAACAGCTCTCGGACTCAACCGTGCAGCTCCAAGAAACGGTTCTCAAGGTCCAAAAACTTGAAATGGACAACAGAAAACTGAAGGACGAAGTGGATGAACTGAAATTAAAAGTGAAAGTTCAAGCAGAAACTCAAAAAGCAGCCGAATTCCAAGCGTTCGAAGAAGTTCTCGACAAATTGAAGTATATGTGATGGTTCTTATTTTGAATAATAAAATTAACTGATATGTAATATTACGAATAAAAATGAATGGATGAAGCAAAAGAGTTATTTACCAAGTAACAATTTCCAAGTAACAATATGGCTGTAGTAAGTCTTTGTATCTGGATAGATAGACAGATAGTTGTTGAAATGCTGAAAGTATTCGTTTAAATAATTATAACGATAGATATAATTTTCATTTTAATATTCCAAAACACAAATATTAATACAAAACATATTTAATCTGAATATCTTAATCAAGAAGTAACAAGCGTATAATAGATTATGATTATTAATATTTAAAGTATCCAAAGTATTCAAATTTCAAATCTATGGCTATTGAGTTATGTGGTGATGATCCAATTAATTTATTACTATAATACCAATCTCTTTATATATAATTGTATCTAGTATCATGAATCTAGATTTTACCAATCTCAATTCTAATCATATTTTTACTTCAGATATAGTTATCTATCATTCTTCACTTCTTTCCTAAATGAATTCTATCAGTGAACATAATGATTTAGGTATCAATAATGAAACTGGTAATAAAGATATTTAACTAACGTCAACAAAAAGAATGTGGTCAATTATCAAACAAACTATATTACCATTCAAAAACTTCATTCATCCTGAAACAGTAAAAGAAAATGGTCAAAAACGATTAGTATCCGTAGATTTCTTAAAAGGAATCGCAATATTTATCATGCTTTGTATGCACGTTTTCGCAGATTCAATGGCGCACGACGCAGCTGACAATCCCGTTTACTACGTTTTCGCTGGTCCTATAGCCGCGACGGCTGGATTCAGAACATTCTTTGTTATGATTTCAGGCATATCGCATGCGTTCGTATTTGGTGCTTCTATTTTTGGCAAGCAACTTAAAGAAGTCGTAATTAGCCAGTTAATTTCATTAATCGGAAGTTTCTTAGCTTTACCGCTGTATTACGTATTTCACGTGGCTAACTTGATGGCTTTTAAATTTTAGTTTGGATAATTAAATATGCCCTAACCATGGTATAGAGGCATGGATATGTTTTCACATCCTCCAATATATTTTGGATTTTCGCAACCAGTTAACCAAATAGTGCTCTTGCTGATGTACCTGTGCATCATCAAGCCGATGAGTAGAATCAAGAAGATGACGCAGTACCACATTTTGTTTGTGGTTGCAGCTCTCAGTTTCATAACAGCTGTCGCGCTTCTGTTCGCGTTCATGCCGATATCCGATTCTCTGCGCAGATCATTCGCAAAGCAGATTAACATTGATCCAGCTCTAATAGCTGTTGATAATAGAGAGTGCCCTGGAAACTACTTTGGACCCGCTGAAACGTTGCAAGAACATTTGCGAAATTTATTCTATCATTTTTTATCTGGCACGTGGATGTAGATGAACTGCCATTATGCTTTTTTCATGATAGGATTGAGCATAGGGTTTATACTTGTGGCGTTTAAATTTCATAAAAACGAAATTCTAAAAAGCAGTGAAGAGCCACAAGATAAGAAGAAACACTACATGAAGGTTAGAATGTACTACTTGATGTACTTCAGCTTTTCGCCACTTATCATTGTAGCTGTTGAACTCGGGTTGCTTGCTCAAGTTCGTGCCTAGATGAAATCTGGTGTTAGATCTTTCATCTTTGATACAGCTGCTTTTGCTGCAAATTATTATCCCAAAGAGTGTTTTGTGCCAGAATACTGCGCCGCGATAATGTGCGCCCAGATGTACTGCGTGGTCCTGGCAGTGGCTCTGTTCGAGTGCACCACGACCCACAAGGCGAAGGTGAGGGCGGAGAGGATCCTCTTCCTGAGGCGCATGAGCTCCTTCAGCTTCAGCTGCTTCGTCTTCGGCCTCGCCGTGAACCAGCCGCTGAACAACATCCTGAAAGTCCAGGACAGCAGCTTGTCTGCGTGGGGGTACATCGGCTACTTGGTGATATACTTCATCACCCACTTGCTCATTTAGTGCTTGTTCGACACCTTCGAAGACAAAATCACGCCAGACTGGTTCATTAAGCGCTTTGCCCATATCTTCACGATGAAGGAGAAGTTCACGCCGGTGAGCGAGCAACACCTGAACGTAGCTCCAATTAATCTATTCGGGAAACTGGACTGAGCTTAATGTTAATTATTCATTTCACACAAGTATTCAATTCGATACATTTATTTCACACTTGTAAATATTATATGGCAAAATACGAATTAAAAGTTTAGTTATCCTATACAAAATTTGAATGTTTTTAGTTCATAAAACTATACCTGTACAATAAAATGAGTTAACCTTTCCTATACATGTATACGATTTTTAATTTAGAAATTTATTATATTTTAATAATATTCACTCCATTATTATGAACCTACTTAAAACTGCAACAATCTTATTAATCTCATTGCTAGCTATATCCGTAGGTTCTGTATATCTCGGAAATATTCCGAATCTGTTAGATTATGAGTTGTTAGCGCCAGTTTTTAAAGTATTTTTCGCAGTGGTCATTGTTTGTTTCATCTTGGGAGAAGTTACTCGTAATACTTCTTAGGTTGATAAAATCTGGAGTATAACTCCGATTATCTACGCTTGGTAAATCGCTTATTTGTATAATTGGAATGCGAAGTTGGTTTTGGTTTCTGTTTTGATAACAGTTTGGGGTGCGCGTTTGACCTACAATTTCGGGCGTCGTGGAGGGTATTCTCTTAAGTTCTGGTCTGGTGAGGAGGATTACAGGTGGGCTGTGTTGCGTTCCAAGCCTGGTTTTAGCAATCCGATTGTTTGGTTCGTTTTCGACCTCTTTTTCATCTGTTTCTACCAGAATGCTCTATTACTTTTATTAGTGTTTCCAATGCTCACTTTAACCGCCTCAGCGATTAAGCCGGTTGATATAGTCTTGTCAATAGCATTCCTCCTTCTCATTTTCACCGAGTACACGGCCGATTAGCAGTAATTCGACTTTTAAACTGAGAAATACCGCAGAATTAACAACAAACTCCCTCTCGAAGAATACGAATCCGGTTTCATTCAAACTGGGCTGTGGAAGTACTCGAGGCACCCGAACTACGCCTGCGAATAGTCCGTTTGGGTGGTCATTTATCTTTTTAGCTGGGCGGAAACTGGTAAATTCTTGAACCAAACGGTCGTTGGAGCGTTTTTACTGATCATTCTGTTCAGAAGCAGTTCGGAAATGTCAGAGAGCATAACCGTTAAGAAATATTCGGGCTATGCTAAGTACCAAAAGACTGTTGGAAGGTTCCTCCCGAAGCTGTTCTGAGAGTGAGCTCTGATATTTATTTTTATAAACATAATTCAAAATCCTAAGTTATATATGCGAAATATTCATATAGAATTTGTATATGAGTCTGAATATTAATTGAACGATTCAAGAGCATTATATAGAAATTTATAATTAATTTTATTGATAACATGACTCAACAGCAACAATCCAACAGTACATCTAAACGCAATAAATTATAAGCACGCTAGAACCGTGGACGATAGTTGACTTTAAATAAATATATATTGATTGGCGTCTGTTTACTGAAGTATAATATCTAATATATAAATAATAAAACATTAAATATTTATAAATTTCATATGTTATATTTCACACCTCCATTAAATATGAATTAGAACCAACAGACTGTTATAGATACAGAGAAACAAGCAGAAAATAATTAGAACTAACTATAATTATCGTAAATATCATGTTAAATACTCAAAGAAATATTTTCACGTTTCAAATACTTTATTCACCCGGAATCTATAAAAGAAAATGGATAAAAACGATTGGTTTCTCTGGACTTTTTGCGGGGTTTCGCTATATCATTGATGCTTTGTATTCATGTATATTAAGATACAGTATCACCAGATGCAATCTAAAATCCTATCGTATACTATTTATTTGCGGGACCCATTTATGTAACCGCTGGTTTTCGAACATTATTTATAATGATTTCTGGTGCTTCACATGCATTTGTATTTGGATCCACTATTTTTGGGAAATCGTTAGATGAAGTAGTTATTAGTTAGTTAATTTCTATATTTGGTAGTTTCTTGGCGATACCACTATATTATATTTACCATGTATCGTATATGATGACGTATTGGTTTCAATTTGGACAAATAGATATGCCATAGCCATGGTATAAAGATATGGAAGTTATCTCAACGCCACCAATATTTTATGGATTTTCGCAACCAGTTAACCAAATAGTGCTCTTGCTGATGTACCTGTGCATCATCAAGCCGATGAGTAGAATCAAGAAGATGACGCAGTACCACATTTTGTTTGCGGTCGCAGCTCTCAGTTTCATAACAGCTGTCGCGCTTCTGTTCGCGTTCATGCCGATATCCGATTCTCTGCGCAGATCATTCGCAAAGCAGATTAACATTGATCCAGCTCTAATAGCTGTTGATAATAGAGAGTGCCCTGGTAATTATTTCAAAGAAGTCTAAACACTATAGGAACACCTAAGAAACATATTCTATCATTTCTTATCAGGCACATGGATGTAAATGAACTGTTAATATACTTTCTTTATGATAAGGTTGAGCATTGGATTTGTATTATCTGCATTTAAATATCATAAAATGGAAGTATTAGATAGTTAAGCCACTCAACTAGATATAAATAAACGATATATGAAGATAAGAAAGTATTACATAATATATTTGAGTTTATCACCCCTTATCATTGTTATTGTAGAATTTGCGCTATTAGCCTAAGTACGTATCTAGTTTGAATCTGGGGTTCGTTCCTTTATTTTTGACACAGCAGCTTTCTCAAAAGTATCATATCCTAAGAAATGTTTTGTGCCAGAATACTGCGCCGCGATAATGTGCGCCCAGATGTACTGCGTGGTCCTGGCAGTGGCTCTGTTCGAGTGCACCACGACCCACAAGGCGAAGGTGAGGGCGGAACGCATCCTCTTCCTGAGGCGCATGAGCTCCTTCAGCTTCAGCTGCTTCGTCTTCGGCCTCGCCGTGAACCAGCCGCTGAACAACATCCTGAAAGTCCAGGACAGCAGCTTGTCTGCGTGGGGGTACATCGGCTACTTGGTGATATACTTCATCACCCACTTGCTCATTTAGTGCTTGTTCGACACCTTCGAAGACAAAATCACGCCAGACTGGTTCATTAAGCGCTTTGCCCATATCTTCACGATGAAGGAGAAGTTCACACCGGTGAGCGAGCAACATCTGAATGTTGCCCCCATTAATCTCTTCGGGAAACTGGACTGAAAATATATTATATGCTTTTGACTTGTGGGATTGAATTTTAATACTTAATTGTCTATAACACTTTTGATTTTGTTGTAACTTATAAGATCAAAGCCTTTCTGCATTCTAATAAATTTTCTTACAACATTCATACAAATGATATATAAAAATAAATGATCCTAATACTATAATATATAACAAATTTACTTTTAATTAAGATCGCTTAACTAATCAATTGATAAATTGATTGATTCCTTATTTGTTATTCCAATATTGTTGACTTGAAGTTACTTAATTTTATTTACTACATTACCTTGCTTGTAAGGGAGGTGCTATTTCGCTTATAAGGGTGTAGGTCAACTCACTTATAAGGGAGTTCCGTCATGCAAAACTCCCTTATAAGCAAGTGACAAATAACATAGTTTTTAACCACGTTTTTTGACCACAAATCATTCAAATTCGACATTTTCCAAAGATACATTTTGGATACATTTTTGCTTATAAGGGAGATGAAAATGGTAACTCCCTTATAAGCAAATAGGTTACTCCCTTACAAGCAAGGTTATGTAGTACTTGAACAAATTATATTTTAGTTCAGTTTCATTATTTCTCAAAGAAGTAATAAATATTATCTTGAGTGTACTACTCCACAGTTTAAAACTAAATTTAAACTCAAGTTGATGTCTTTGAGTACACAGGAAATGGTTGGCAATACATAAGAAATTAGATGTGTTGAAGCATGCATCTCCACCTGCCCGGTTGGAAAAGAAGTCACGTCAAAGCGAGAAGTATAAAATCCAAGAAGTTACGGAATTAGATTGATGTTTCCATCGAAGACTGAATATGATTTCGCTTCTTCAAGAGGAAATACACCATAAATTAAACATTAAAAATATAAAATCCTACATGTACATAGTTACAGAAGTAAAGAACGTATGAATACATCATTTAAAAATGTTCCTGTGAAAGAAGTAACTGATTATTGAGTAGATATTTTTGAGATGTACCAAAAGAGTATATAAAATCAAGGACAATTTTTTGAGGGAGAACAATCTTTAGTTTAGTTTCTTTCAACTTCGCAAGTTATTGCTTGCACTGAAAATAACCGATTTGTGCAAGCCCGTTCTTTTTAGCTTAGATATTTAAAACCGTAAACAGTGTATTTTCAGATTCTGAGAATTTGTGGTTACAAAGATCTCCACCATTTTCTAAACTTCAGCCAAGGCGCGAATCTTTCTGAAGGTCGTTACAAAGTCTAAGCTGTATTGTTCAAGAAATTTATAAACATCATAATTTTAGTTGTTATTATCAGCTTATTAATAGTCCTCACTCAGCATCCGAAATCCCATTTCCACACGCGTAACTGAGAGCTATCTTAGCTCATAGCATATGCCTCTACACATACGTTACAAAATTCAACATAAGATGGCAGAATATTTTCCTCTTCTTTAATAATCAACTCATGTGATCAATTATTTTTTCAATATGCTTCTTCAAATGTTTACTTATACTTATAATCTATCAGTTATTTGATACACGATCCAGTTATATCATGGCCCCTCACGAAGCCGGTTCAGGTAGTAATTATCGAATCAATATAGTGAGCTGCCAAGTTCCTCACATAATTTTTGGCTGAAGTTTCTTTACTTATAACCACCAAACAACTTGTTTCCACCTTTGTTTTGCTTGCTGAAGTTGGTCTAGCCTATTGGTATTTTGACGTACATGAATGAGTCATCGTTGCGCTTAGATTTCACAACATCATATATGTATTCATTTATGGAATTGAACAGTTTCCCTTAGTTGTTGTTTTGATTGAAGTAGTTGTTTTGATTGAAGTAGTTGTCCTCCTGTTTCAGGGTTTTTTGTAATACTTTCGTTAGCTATTATACTACGTCTGCTTGGTTCCAAGAGTGTTTATTCCAGCTTATTTGATATACATATAGGCATTTGATATAATTAATTAATTTTTATATACTTCTCCTTCTCATACAACAAAGTTCGGTAATGAATATATAATTAGTTTTATCTTTTCTGATTAAATGATATATATTAAATATTTTGGTATAGCCTGAGATATTTAATTACTGTAATACTATAGTATATATTTCACTGTTATATGAAGGTAAAGTAAAATCAACATCCATTAATGTTCATTAATTAATCACAGTTGATTTATTTTATCCCATTAACATAGTTTTCACCTTAAGATTGTGAAGATTAAATAACGAACTAACTGTTATACATATTAGAGCTACCGGGCGACTCTATTTTTTAGACCGGTAGGAACTTTCTCGCCCGGTAATGACTTGTACTCGGGCGAGTATTAAAACTATAACTCGGCCGGTAATGGTTCCACTCCACATCGAAAATGCCTGAATAAAGGTAAGCTGCTACGTTCCAATCTTTCCTTCTACCACTATATTAGAATTCTCATCTTGATATTCACCAAGATTTAGGAACTACCTTAGAATAATAGTTAGAATTGATTGCTATTTTTAACACTCCGTTACATCTTAGTAGTTTCTCTTTTTTCACTAAAACATGGCATTCTGATCCCAGATACTTACAAGTATCTCCATTAAGTTTATCAATAATAGATGATTTTCTTATTTATCAATATTATTTGAGAACTGGAGAACGTTTGTGTAGTGTTTTTGACCATTACTAACAAACCTGGCTATTTATTTGATCAAACGAAGAACTATTTTGATGAAAAAACTGGGTATATGGGATTAAAGTATAAACTATTACTAATTTAGATGGTTTCACTTTGTTTGTTGATGTTGCCGAATTCTGCTCTCAGCATGATAAAAAGTTAGCAAAAGAAGGATTTCCGAAAGTAGCACACTGGCTTGGAGATTATTATATGATTGGAGACAAGGGGTATCAAGGAATGCAAAAAGTTAATGCTCACTTTTTACTTCCTATTAAAGAAAAGCAAGGCGGTCTTTCATAAGCTGAGAAAAATTTTAACACTTCATTTTCTAAAGTGCGTTTAGTAGTTGAGCATACTTACATGAGATTGAAAGAGTGTTATAAAGCATTTAGCTAGGTGTGGACCTTAAGAAGATCTAAACTCGAAGATATGGTAGTATTTGCTATTGGTATACAGAATTATATGACGACAAAGAATCCTATGTTGCTGCACTCAATACAACAGAAACATAAGTATCTCCAGGGCAAATATCGCGTTTCAGAATTGATGATTCAACACAAGCTAATAATAATCATGAATGAAATAAAAAATTTATTTCTATATATTCAAATGACATAATGATTGAATTATGAATACTATCACTTCATTTAAAGTGGAATAATTTTAATTATAAATGTACGTTATATTCAGAATTATAGCTATTTACTACATGTTTATAAATAATATGAGGCTTGATATTATTTTGATTGTATAAAGGAATGTAACTGTTGTTAAAATGTAAAATAATCATAAAATGTAAAATTGTTGAAAATGTTTTTCTTACCGGTCTAAAAATTATACTCGCCCGAGTACAAGTCATTACCGGGCGAGAAAGTTCCTACCGGTCTAAAAAATAGAGTCGCCCGGTAGCTCTAATAGAGAAAATAGAGAAAATATATTATATGCTTTTGACTTGTGGGATTGAATTTTAATACTTAATTGTCTATAACACTTTTGATTTTGTTGTAACTTATAAGATCAAAGCCTTTCTGCATTCTAATAAATTTTCTTACAACATTCATACAAATGATATATAAAAATAAATGATCCTAATACTATAATATATAACAAATTTACTTTTAATTAAGATCGCTTAACTAATCAATTGATAAATTGATTGATTCCTTATTTGTTATTCCAATATTGTTGACTTGAAGTTACTTAATTTTATTTACTACATTACCTTGCTTGTAAGGGAGGTGCTATTTCGCTTATAAGGGTGTAGGTCAACTCACTTATAAGGGAGTTCCGTCATGCAAAACTCCCTTATAAGCAAGTGACAAATAACATAGTTTTTAACCACGTTTTTTGACCACAAATCATTCAAATTCGACATTTTCCAAAGATACATTTTGGATACATTTTTGCTTATAAGGGAGATGAAAATGGTAACTCCCTTATAAGCAAATAGGTTACTCCCTTACAAGCAAGGTTATGTAGTACTTGAACAAATTATATTTTAGTTCAGTTTCATTATTTCTCAAAGAAGTAATAAATATTATCTTGAGTGTACTACTCCACAGTTTAAAACTAAATTTAAACTCAAGTTGATGTCTTTGAGTACACAGGAAATTGTTGGCAATACATAAGAAATTAGATGTGTTGAAGCATGCATCTCCACCTGCCCGGTTGGAAAAGAAGTCACGTCAAAGCGAGAAGTATAAAATCCAAGAAGTTACGGAATTAGATTGATGTTTCCATCGAAGACTGAATATGATTTCGCTTCTTCAAGAAGAAATACACCATAAATTAAACATTAAAAATATAAAATCCTACATGTACATAGTTACAGAAGTAAAGAACGTATGAATACATCATTTAAAAATGTTCCTGTGAAAGAAGTAACTGATTATTGAGTAGATATTTTTGAGATGTACCAAAAGAGTATATAAAATCAAGGACAATTTTTTGAGGGAGAACAATCTTTAGTTTAGTTTCTTTCAACTTCGCAAGTTATTGCTTGCACTGAAAATAACCGATTTGTGCAAGCCCGTTCTTTTTAGCTTAGATATTTAAAACCGTAAACAGTGTATTTTCAGATTCTGAGAATTTGTGGTTACAAAGATCTCCACCATTTTCTAAACTTCAGCCAAGGCGCGAATCTTTCTGAAGGTCGTTACAAAGTCTAAGCTGTATTGTTCAAGAAATTTATAAACATCATAATTTTAGTTGTTATTATCAGCTTATTAATAGTCCTCACTCAGCATCCGAAATCCCATTTCCACACGCGTAACTGAGAGCTATCTTAGCTCATAGCATATGCCTCTACACATACGTTACAAAATTCAACATAAGATGGCAGAATATTTTCCTCTTCTTTAATAATCAACTCATGTGATCAATTATTTTTTCAATATGCTTCTTCAAATGTTTACTTATACTTATAATCTATCAGTTATTTGATACACGATCCAGTTATATCATGGCCCCTCACGAAGCCGGTTCAGGTAGTAATTATCGAATCAATATAGTGAGCTGCCAAGTTCCTCACATAATTTTTGGCTGAAGTTTCTTTACTTATAACCACCAAACAACTTGTTTCCACCTTTGTTTTGCTTGCTGAAGTTGGTCTAGCCTATTGGTATTTTGACGTACATGAATGAGTCATCGTTGCGCTTAGATTTCACAACATCATATATGTATTCATTTATGGAATTGAACAGTTTCCCTTAGTTGTTGTTTTGATTGAAGTAGTTGTTTTGATTGAAGTAGTTGTCCTCCTGTTTCAGGGTTTTTTGTAATACTTTCGTTAGCTATTATACTACGTCTGCTTGGTTCCAAGAGTGTTTATTCCAGCTTATTTGATATACATATAGGCATTTGATATAATTAATTAATTTTTATATACTTCTCCTTCTCATACAACAAAGTTCGGTAATGAATATATAATTAGTTTTATCTTTTCTGATTAAATGATATATATTAAATATTTTGGTATAGCCTGAGATATTTAATTACTGTAATACTATAGTATATATTTCACTGTTATATGAAGGTAAAGTAAAATCAACATCCATTAATGTTCATTAATTAATCACAGTTGATTTATTTTATCCCATTAACATAGTTTTCACCTTAAGATTGTGAAGATTAAATAACGAACTAACTGTTATACATATTGTATCCTACTAAAAATCCATAATATTGTCCTTACACACGAATATTACGTATAATTAATGAGTTAAATATAAATTATGATTATGTTTACACTGATGCAACTAATCCTCCTGCATATTTAATACATGTAATATTAGTATTACTTAGCGTAAAATTATTAATTTGTATATATGGGTTTTGTAAGCCATTTTAATTTATTAACTCGACTGTTCCTACCATTGCCCCCGCGTAATCACCTGAATTTAAAGTGCAACTATTTATAAGTTAATTTATTATTGTAATGTTACTCTTAGCACTAATGACACAAATTATCCCACTTACAGCTGATCCACAAGTAAAATTGCTTCCTATTACTGAGTTATTAGTGATTGTAATATTGTTCCAAGTTACTCCAAAAAGTCCACCACAATAATAGCTTGAATTCATTGTGCTGTTGTATATGCTAACATTTATAATGGAACAGTTTATTGCTTTTTAATAACCAATTAATGGAGAATTATAGGATCCTACGTTACTTTTTACTGTGAAATATATTTGAACGTTAGATATTTGAGCATTGATACATAGTTCTGTGAGTATTCCTATAGTTCCAAATTTAGTAGATGTACCTGAACTATTGATAATAAAGCTGGACGATTCGATGAACAGTCTTCCTTCGAACATACCTAGTAAACCATATTACAAAAACTAAGTTACGCTATTTACGGTTGACTACAAACAAATATCATTAATATTGATTTGATTTAATGAAAAGTTTGAGTTTCCAACGAGCAAACCTGAATTTGCAATATTATATGATACGTATTATAATTTAGTATCATAAATTAGGTTATTAACATTTAACTGCGTTGAGTTAATTTGAGATGCGACTCCTCCAAATTACAAATAATTAGTGCTGGTTGTTGCGATTTAACAAAATATTGTAGCAGTATAAATAGTTCCAATAACGATAGTAGTGTTTGAAATGTAAATTTGACTGCTATTGCTGTTGCTAATTAAATATGAAGACTCATTTCCTATATTATAACTTGATGGCTAGAAGTTTAGTTTGTGAATATTGATGATGCTAGATTGAGAGATCATTGCTCCTAAAGCCACGCATCCACTACTTTAATAGCTTCCCAAAACTTAATAGTTTACTATATTCATTGTTCCTTTGATCACACCGATAAGACATATATTTCCTTAAGACATAACAAATCCGAAACTTATTTGCAAATCTACAACACTTATATCATTAATTTCCTTTTGTAGTATATTTAACTAATGAGTAACAGCAACCGATATTGTGGAGTTAGCTTTCGAACATATTTTTACTTAATTTATTATGATCGATTAGCTGTTTGTTAAAATCTATCCAGAGTTTGTACTTTAGGTTCCAATTTGTATTATAATATTATTAAATTGTACTTGGCTTTAAAATAATGGTTCAATAGTGTAATATATGTTATCATCAATATCAATATATGCATTACTTATTTATTATGCGGCTCCAAATACAAAGCCGTCACTGAAATTCTATTTAGCTATTTGATGTGTGATTGATTTAATATTATAACGAAATACGTACAATGAAATGGTACATATCTTTTATGAATCAGTAAAGTATTCATCATCAGTAGATGATATACATTTAGCTATTTATTATTTTAATGTTGCAATGTCATTCTACATTTGTTTTATTATAACATTATAGGTGTTCATATTGTTTTCTACCGTGTCGTTAATATCACGAATAATGGTATTTAAAGCAGAAATATTGTTGTATATTCTTAAATCCAATTCGGTACTGTATTTAATTAACTAGTTGGTTTGAATTGAAAGTTGATTATTTGTATCCGAAATGTGTTGTTGTAGTTTATATTCTAGTACAGATATATTATTTACAATATTAGATTCAATAATCTAACCAATTGACAAAAAATCATTTTTTATCTAGTCTAAATTTGTTTACATTGATAAAACTTATTACTATTATGCTAAAGTTACGTTCTTAATGACGTTAAAGTTGTCTAAGATGTTTATACAAGCTGATATGTTTAGGATATATCCTTCAACGCAAACGCATTCGTTATTTACATACTCGAATGGATATGCACAATAACTAGTTCCATTTAAAAGAAAGCCGAATACCAATTATTGAGAACATATCCCATAAACAACATACAGTTAATCGCATAAATAGCAAGATTCAATTATACTACCGTTTAACATTATCGATGCACTGTCTTTTTCGATTTATGAAATATTTTATGCACACACTACAAAATTTGATATTGAAATAGCACAACTATGTACAACATTAGCTGAGATATACCCGCTATAGTTGTTGTTTATATAATTATATCCAGATAATTTGCAATCCGTAATATTAAATAGTAATGATGATGCAATAATACTTACTAATCCGGAAGAATTATAACTTTGAAATCTATATTATACAAAACATTGCTGTATCGATATAATTTCTCGTGATTCACTTAAAATACCAGATAGTTATACACCAGATGCAATGAAAACACATGTTGAATTAAGTAATTTAACATCACAGGTAATGCATATTAAGGCGCCTTAAACTAATTCAAACATAACAGATATGTTGATTATAGAGTCTTAGACATTGCAGTTGTTCTAATTAAAACCAAATGTTGCAAAACTCTTAGTATTTATATTGTTAAGTGTTAATTATATTACTGACTATTTAGTTGTTTCTGTGTCAATAAATATATTGTTAGATTTTTATGTAATATATAAATTTTTTTCGACAATTATATTATTTAAAGATTTCTGTTTTTTGCAATAGTTGTAAACATTGTTGTTTAACAGAACGTTATTAACGCACAGTTCGTCTCGTACTGCAACTCTTTAAAATATTAATAATATAGAAGACAACATAATATAAAGTGTGTTAATAAAAACACCGCTAGAATTAATGAACCTACATATATGGGTATCAATCGCCTCCTTAACGACATAAAACCAGATATAGTACAAAGAAAAGTACTACAAAGCAAGTAAATTTTAATTATAATGAAACAACCTTATTTTTCAACGTTACAGTATCTGAATATTTTCACATTCGGTGATTCTATACAACAGCTCATACATTTTACAACTTCGGAATAATAATAGGTTATTGCACAATTACAACACGTGGATTCATATTATAATATTAGAGCATTACACTGAGTATAAATGGAAATATTAGAGATTAAGATAGCTCTATGCTCTATCACATGTGCGGTATAAATAGGAGTTACAAAATTTTAAATGCAACTGTAACAATAGAATATATTTATATCATTAATGTGAGTGCATTAATAACAGATAAGTGAGTTATTATGTTATTGAATAGTGAAATACTAAATGGAGCTTGAGTAGAATCGCACACACATGAATACACATTATTAGAAACAACTCGCAAACTGCACTGCAACAGAATCTAGTTGTGTGACTAGAATTGCATTACAGAAAGTAGTGTGTTATTTTATTAAACTTTGAGAAATTAGTTAGATAATTTTAACAACTATTTATAAAAAATTACTTGAAGCGACCATAAAGCAGATCATTTCAGTATTATTATCGTTCGTAATGTACTATGTGTGATACTACTTATAAATTCGTGTGTAGAGGTACACATTACGAGTTATGATAGCTCTCAGTAACACGTGTGGAAATGACGATTTCAGATGCTAATTGAGGACTATTGTACTGAATATACCACATAATTTTCGGAAAAGATACGATAGTCCGTCCAGACTCATTGGCTGCACTTCGTGAAGTAGGTATCGAAGAGTCAGGTAAGTTGGAATCCTAATGTCCAACTACAAAGAATAAACAGACTATGTTTGAGAAACAGACTATTAAAACACAAGATCAACCAATCGAACTAAACACAGGAAATGGTTGGCAATACATAAGAAATTAGATGTGTTGAAGCATGCATCTCCACCTGCCCGGTTGGAAAAGAAGTCACGTCAAAGCGAGAAGTATAAAATCCAAGAAGTTACGGAATTAGATTGATGTTTCCATCGAAGACTGAATATGATTTCGCTTCTTCAAGAAGAAATACACCATAAATTAAACATTAAAAATATAAAATCCTACATGTACATAGTTACAGAAGTAAAGAACGTATGAATACATCATTTAAAAATGTTCCTGTGAAAGAAGTAACTGATTATTGAGTAGATATTTTTGAGATGTACCAAAAGAGTATATAAAATCAAGGACAATTTTTTGAGGGAGAACAATCTTTAGTTTAGTTTCTTTCAACTTCGCAAGTTATTGCTTGCACTGAAAATAACCGATTTGTGCAAGCCCGTTCTTTTTAGCTTAGATATTTAAAACCGTAAACAGTGTATTTTCAGATTCTGAGAATTTGTGGTTACAAAGATCTCCACCATTTTCTAAACTTCAGCCAAGGCGCGAATCTTTCTGAAGGTCGTTACAAAGTCTAAGCTGTATTGTTCAAGAAATTTATAAACATCATAATTTTAGTTGTTATTATCAGCTTATTAATAGTCCTCACTCAGCATCCGAAATCCCATTTCCACACGCGTAACTGAGAGCTATCTTAGCTCATAGCATATGCCTCTACACATACGTTACAAAATTCAACATAAGATGGCAGAATATTTTCCTCTTCTTTAATAATCAACTCATGTGATCAATTATTTTTTCAATATGCTTCTTCAAATGTTTACTTATACTTATAATCTATCAGTTATTTGATACACGATCCAGTTATATCATGGCCCCTCACGAAGCCGGTTCAGGTAGTAATTATCGAATCAATATAGTGAGCTGCCAAGTTCCTCACATAATTTTTGGCTGAAGTTTCTTTACTTATAACCACCAAACAACTTGTTTCCACCTTTGTTTTGCTTGCTGAAGTTGGTCTAGCCTATTGGTATTTTGACGTACATGAATGAGTCATCGTTGCGCTTAGATTTCACAACATCATATATGTATTCATTTATGGAATTGAACAGTTTCCCTTAGTTGTTGTTTTGATTGAAGTAGTTGTTTTGATTGAAGTAGTTGTCCTCCTGTTTCAGGGTTTTTTGTAATACTTTCGTTAGCTATTATACTACGTCTGCTTGGTTCCAAGAGTGTTTATTCCAGCTTATTTGATATACATATAGGCATTTGATATAATTAATTAATTTTTATATACTTCTCCTTCTCATACAACAAAGTTCAGTAATGAATATATAATTAGTTTTATCTTTTCTGATTAAATGATATATATTAAATATTTTGGTATAGCCTGAGATATTTAATTACTGTAATACTATAGTATATATTTCACTGTTATATGAAGGTAAAGTAAAATCAACATCCATTAATGTTCATTAATTAATCACAGTTGATTTATTTTATCCCATTAACATAGTTTTCACCTTAAGATTGTGAAGATTAAATAACGAACTAACTGTTATACATATTGTATCCTACTAAAAATCCATAATATTGTCCTTACACACGAATATTACGTATAATTAATGAGTTAAATATAAATTATGATTATGTTTACACTGATGCAACTAATCCTCCTGCATATTTAATACATGTAATATTAGTATTACTTAGCGTAAAATTATTAATTTGTATATATGGGTTTTGTAAGCCATTTTAATTTATTAACTCGACTGTTCCTACCATTGCCCCCGCGTAATCACCTGAATTTAAAGTGCAACTATTTATAAGTTAATTTATTATTGTAATGTTACTCTTAGCACTAATGACACAAATTATCCCACTTACAGCTGATCCACAAGTAAAATTGCTTCCTATTACTGAGTTATTAGTGATTGTAATATTGTTCCAAGTTACTCCAAAAAGTCCACCACAATAATAGCTTGAATTCATTGTGCTGTTGTATATGCTAACATTTATAATGGAACAGTTTATTGCTTTTTAATAACCAATTAATGGAGAATTATAGGATCCTACGTTACTTTTTACTGTGAAATATATTTGAACGTTAGATATTTGAGCATTGATACATAGTTCTGTGAGTATTCCTATAGTTCCAAATTTAGTAGATGTACCTGAACTATTGATAATAAAGCTGGACGATTCGATGAACAGTCTTCCTTCGAACATACCTAGTAAACCATATTACAAAAACTAAGTTACGCTATTTACGGTTGACTACAAACAAATATCATTAATATTGATTTGATTTAATGAAAAGTTTGAGTTTCCAACGAGCAAACCTGAATTTGCAATATTATATGATACGTATTATAATTTAGTATCATAAATTAGGTTATTAACATTTAACTGCGTTGAGTTAATTTGAGATGCGACTCCTCCAAATTACAAATAATTAGTGCTGGTTGTTGCGATTTAACAAAATATTGTAGCAGTATAAATAGTTCCAATAACGATAGTAGTGTTTGAAATGTAAATTTGACTGCTATTGCTGTTGCTTATTAAATATGAAGACTCATTTCCTATATTATAACTTGATGGCTAGAAGTTTAGTTTGTGAATATTGATGATGCTAGATTGAGAGATCATTGCTCCTAAAGCCACGCATCCACTACTTTAATAGCTTCCCAAAACTTATAGTTTACTATATTCATTGTACCAGTGAGATTCTTACCGATTATAATCGGAATAATTTTGAGCGGGTTACCATTTTGATCCTTTTTGTCCCGATAATGCTACTCTTTGAGAGCGTAATACTTATCATGTTTGGCTAATAGCATTCGGATGGTGTGATTGCAAATTAGTTTTAATTAATTGATTTTAATTAAGCTCTAATAACTGTTGATAATAGAAAGTGCCCTGGTAATTATTTCAAAGAAGTCTAAACACTTTAGGAACACCTAAGAAACATATTCTATCATTTCTTATCAGGCACATGGATGTAAATGAACTGTTAATATACTTTCTTTATGATGGGGTTGAGCATTGGATTTGTATTATCTGCATTTAATTGAACAACTGTTTTAGTAAGTATGCGGTAGAAGATTAATTGAGTTGAGAGGTTTATTTTATGTTATTAATTTTGTTGAAACGAAATAATGTTAAGCTTGTCAGTATTTCCACTTCGCACCTAACAAAAATAATGCCAACAATGAATGAAAGCATCTATGAAACCCATACATAATTATTTACTCCATAATTCTACAATAACATTAAAACTTTGACTGAAGTAAGAAAAATGTAGAAATATGGAGGGCATTCTAGATTAACTAAATCAGAATTCGATAAATACTTAATGATACTATTTACAATGATGATATCAGGTAAAGAGCGAGGATCTGTCTAATATAATTGGTCTAAGAACACTAAAATACGCAATTAGTTTATAGCTGATGAAGTTGGAATGTCTTGCAGAGAATGGGAGGAAATACATTCGAATGTCTGTTATGGTCATATTAAATTGTTATTAGATTAACCTGAAGAAGAAATCGATACAAATTTAGACGGTATAGAATCTGCTGAAGAAGAATCTGAAAATTCTGACTATGAATATGACGAAGATGATCTAGAAGAACTAAATAAAATATTTAATGATCATGAAGAAGAAGTTTTGAGCTAAAATAAACCAAAAGAAACCAAAGTTCGAAATTCTGTATCAAGAGTTTAAGATTTTATGTTACAGTTACAAAGCAAGTTTCGAGACATATATACAAAATATCCAGATTATTTTCTGGGTAAAAACCTTGTAATAGATGAATAACTTATCAAATTTGCAGGTAGAATATTCTTTTTATAGTATAATCCTGCTAAACCAGCAAAAAGAGGTATACTTGTAAGAGCTTGTAATATCATAAAATGGAAGTATTAGATAGTTAAGCCACTCAACTAGATATAAATAAACGATATATGAAGATAAGAAAGTATTACATAATATATTTGAGTTTATCACCCCTTATCATTGTTATTGTAGAATTTGCGCTATTAGCCTAAGTACGTATCTAGTTTGAATCTGGGGTTCGTTCCTTTATTTTTGACACAGCAGCTTTCTCAAAAGTATCATATCCTAAGAAATGTTTTGTGCCAGAATACTGCGCCGTGATAATGTGCGCCCAGATGTACTGCGTGGTCCTGGCAGTGGCTCTGTTCGAGTGCACCACGACCCACAAGGCGAAGGTGAGGGCGGAGAGGATCCTCTTCCTGAGGCGCATGAGCTCCTTCAGCTTCAGCTGCTTCGTCTTCGGCCTCGCCGTGAACCAGCCGCTGAACAACATCCTGAAAGTCCAGGACAGCAGCTTGTCTGCGTGGGGGTACATCTGCTACTTGGTGATATACTTCATCACCCACTTGCTCATTTAGTGCTTG
The DNA here is from genome assembly GCA_963988835.1 of Hexamita inflata. Taxonomy (NCBI): domain Eukaryota; phylum Fornicata; order Diplomonadida; family Hexamitidae; genus Hexamita; species Hexamita inflata. The sequence goes on along the minus strand of CAXDID010000927.1, from coordinate 84,411 downwards.
TTCGACACCTTCGAAGACAAAATCACGCCAGACTGGTTCATTAAGCGCTTCGCCCATATCTTCACGATGAAGGAGAAGTTCACACCGGTGAGCGAGCAACATCTGAATGTTGCCCCCATTAATCTCTTCGGGAAACTGGACTGAAAATATATTATATGCTTTTGACTTGTGGGATTGAATTTTAATACTTAATTGTCTATAACACTTTTGATTTTGTTGTAACTTATAAGATCAAAGCCTTTCTGCATTCTAATAAATTTTCTTACAACATTCATACAAATGATATATAAAAATAAATAATCCTAATACTATAATATATAACAAATTTACTTTTAATTAAGATCACTTAACTAATCAATTGATAAATTGATTGATTCCTTATTTGTTATTCCAATATCGATGAGTTTGCTCAGAAAATTCTAAAAAATTCCACTTTAAATTATATGTTCAGAACCCCATATTATTCTCTTTCTGCAGAAGGATTGGCGACATTGGAAAAAATTTAAGCCAATAGTTGTATAAATTCGGAGATGTGCCAAAAGGAAAGCATTGTAAAAAAGTATATGTTATTGTAAAAAAAGTGAGAATTATTGACTTTGCAATTGTCTAGTGCAATACAAAAGTGCATTATATATTAATAATTTTTTGTAATATTGAATAAACGTTATTAATCACTTGACTTTGTTGAGTTGACCTCTCAGCTATTTATGTATTCAACTATGTATGCAACTTCTGAAAATTATATTTACAAATATATACTTATAGATTTCACTCTACGACCTCGAAATTGGGGCTGTGTGCGTTCTTCAGCCACGAGAAGTCCCTGATTTGCTTCCACTTGTTTTCTTCTTGGAAGAACCTAATCCCATTTTCGTCCCTCTTTTTGAATATCAGCTCCGAGCATTTCTCGATGATGGGTGCGGACCCGGCTTCGATCACGAACGTGGTCTGGAAGCAGTTGTGGATTCGCAGCTGGTGCGCGGAGACGGTGAAGACGCAGTTGGTCGCGTTCTCCACGTGGAAGGCGGAACTAATCTTCTGGGAGGTCACTTGGCAGTTCTTCAGGTTGGAGATGTAGACCGTTTCTATGTTCGGGAGGATGACCACGCAGTTCTCCAGGTTCTGGATGTTCACGTCCTTGTTCTGGAGCAGTTCGGGCGTCAGGTCGTTGTAGTTCTTCGTCAAGTCGATTGTTTGATTTTACAAATTCCTGATGATTCTAGAGTCTACGTACTGCACTTCCTCCTCAGCGTCGATTTTCTGAATCTCCTGCTGCTTTATGAGCTTTCTGGTGTTGAAGCTGAACACCTTACGCGGGATCTTAACCTAACGCACCTTGGCCAAATTCTACTGCATCATGATGTACTCGTTGTTGAACTTGCGCTTCTCATACGCGCTCATTTTCAGAATTTTTGTCTGATACTCGAGCTATTGCAAGCGCTCACAAGCGGAAGCCAACTCGGACTTTATTTCTGTCTCATCAGTGAGTTGCATGATTTATCTCAGGCTTTGCAGAAAATCTTGTGTGCTTTGTGCTTGCATGATAAATTGGAGTGAAATTTTGAATTATAATATGTAGTATTTAAATCCGCTCATAAGTATCCGCCGCCAATTCCAGCGTCGGTTAGGAAAAGGACGTCTTCAATATTTTTGATTCCTTTGCTCATGTAGAATGCGGTCATTTTGGCCATGAATTCTTCGTCGTCTTGCGCGTGAATGAGTCCGACTGCGAATCCGCCCATTCCGGCTCCGGTGAGTCTAGCGCAGAACGCGCCCGAGTTAGTTGCTGCTCTGATGACCTCCTCGAGCTCCTGGCATGAGCATTCGTAGTCGTCCTTGCATGAAACGTGCGATTCCTTCATGAAGTTGGAAATGGCTGATAGTTAATGAAGGCGTTCGTGGTCGTCGTCCGAGATGTTACTGAGGACGCGCTCGAACATTTGAGCGCGGAATGCCTCCGAGTAAACGTGATTGAGTCGTTTTTGAATGGTTAGTTGTGTTTTGTCGGTGTAGTTCTTTAACAATATTCCACCCGCTTGTGTTGTGAACAGAGAGTTCATGAGCTCGTCAACTGATTTGTAGTGCAGTTATTCGGCTAATTGCTTAAGTGAGAGTTTTTCTGGGAGCTCCTCGCTCTCGGAGAGCATTTGGGAAGGTGATTTCTTACCGTACAGGGTTTGGATGTCAGCGCACATGTTAATTTTAACGTTGGAGGCGAATTCCTGCTTGGTGTACTTTTAATACAGCAAGGCGCACCCGGCTCTGCACTCGGCAACTCTTGTGTTGTAGAAGTTAGAATCGCCAGTGGCTTTCTTCGAGTCCTTCATAGAGCTGAACACGGCCACGCGAATGCCCTCTGGGAGCTTCACGAAGCTCAGGCTGAGCGGGTTGAACTTGATCACGGCCACCTTCCCGAGCTCGGCGTTGAGCGAGATCGCTTGGTCCATACCACCGCCCTCAATTGCAACAGTGGCCTCACTTTTAGCTACCATCTGAGCAAGCTTCACCTTGTCAACCTCCTTCTCAAAGGCCAAAAACGCGAGCGCTGAGCAGCAAGTCAACGCAGAGGAACTGGAGAGACCCGAACCGAGTGGAACGGTCCCGCTTCCAACGAGCAAAAGATCAAATTCGTAAGAAAGATTCTCATTGTAGGTCCTAGCTGCGTGGAAACCAGCGCGAACGTACTGGGACCACTCACCGTTGGGGTGGGCGATGCTGGCGGCTGATTCGCGCGAATCGAACGAATCGGTTGGGTGCTCGGACGGATCCATGTGCTAAATGGTCACTATTCCGGAGCCAGCCTTCGTGCCAATCGCAAAAACGAAATCGTTCTCAATCGCAATAGGAGAGACCTGGTAACCGTTGTAGTCAGTGTGCTCGGAAATCAAATTTACACGGCCTGGAGCCCTCGCATATCTGACAAAAGCGTAACCCTGAGACTCCAATTCAGTCTTCAACGCAGCATAACGCTACTATTGGCTTTCAGGATTTGAATAAATTTATGTAAGATCCATATATGGAGTGTACATGAAATAGATTGAAAATTGATATTATTGTATGAAACTATAATAATAACACTAAATAGTAGCAGATTTTAGGAAATAAATAATCAAAAATGGTAAATGATGACCAATATACAATATTATAGATAATAATGTTAGTTCAAGTGCCGAACTAACTTAGGTTGTCTGAAGAAGCTATACAGTGAAGCTATTCAAAGAGACAATCCTAGAAGATGAGGTATGATGTTGAGTTAGTTTGAGGTAACGTTTTTGTGAGTCATTTTATTATAGATAATATGAACAAATAATAAATACTAGAATAATACCGATTCAGAAGGTTCAGTCAGAATACTAATATTAGTTAAAAAGTAAGTAAATATGTGTCAATTGTTGTAAACACGTATAATCTTCAGTTTCACGCTTCTGGAACGATATATTTGTGCGAGGTATTATTATACCAACCTTTCACAACAAACTGTAAATTATTGAAATATAATAGCTATTTAAACAGCCGAAATAGAATGGATGAGACGAAATCAAACCGCTTTACTGTCGCTCACTAATTTATTAACTATTCTCTATTAATAGTCTATCACACTACGTTTCCCGACCACACCACCATTTAAAATGTAAAGGGCAACTCAACAGAATTTAATAATTTTAGAAGGAGGTATCGCAGCTGGTAAAACAACATTGCTAAAAGGCTTGTCTGAACGTTATGGCTTCTTCGCTATCGAAGAGCCAGTTACTAACAACCCATATCTCGAGAAGTTCTACGCTGACCCAATGACCTATGCCTATCCATTCCAGATGTGGTTCCTGGAGTTACGTATACAACATTATCGCACCGCTGTCTAACACGCTATGAACAACCCATCACAAATAGTGATCCTAGACAGATCTGTCTTTTCAGATTATGTGTTTGCTTTGAACTGTCACAACGACGGCTTTATTTCAAAGGAGTAATTCGAAATGTACATGGAAAGATATTTACAGGCTTTAGATGAACTGCCAAATCCAGCTGCTATGTTGTATTTGAATGTGCCTCCTGAAGTATGTCTTTATCGTATCAAAAACGTGAGATGCAGAGACTGCGAAATGGGAATCCCAATCGAATACCTTAAAGGTCTTCACGAGTGCTATGAATAGTTGATTTGCTAGATGAAACAAATGGGATGTTAAACTGTTAACATTGACTGGTCTTCTTTTGGATCAGTTGATATGATTTATAACTAATGTAATGAAGTATGCTTGAAGTAAGAAGTGATTGTATGATTTTAGAATCTGAGTGTTTTGTCATGTCTTTTATTTTTATGAAATGCAAAAGGCGCCATACTCTACAAAATATAAATTATAACGTTTCCACTTCTCTGCTCTTAGCCGGGGTTGTTGTGTCCGAAATGAGGCTATGCCAATCGGACATTTGTCGCTATGTCTTAGTTTAACCCCTCCAGCGAAAGTTGGAATTTTTCTATGTCAATTGCTTTCTTTTTCTTCAATATGTTATTGTAAAAATGTATATTTAGATATATGTTTAACTAGTTATTAATCAGTAAACTCATTTGTCGCTGTATTCCAGGCTGCCGTTGTCTTTTTACATTAAGTTATTGGTAGAGTGCTATTTACGCAGAATTTACAATTTCTGAGGCCAACCTTTGGTAATTTGTTTTTGAATTTTCGCTGGGTCGAATTTGTCAAGTTATCCATACGTAGGCGTAGTTTACTGCATTTTATTCACAAAATTACCTCCTATCAATGTTTTATTTACAGAGTATTCGCTGGGCTCCACGTTTTGTGAGTAAAAGCTGATTTTAACACTGTCTACTTCTAGCTTGCTGAATATAGTTTCTTATATGAATATTTTCTTTTAATAGTTGAACTAAAACGGTTCTTCTAGCTATTGACTATCATTCTGTGAACCCCTAGACTGAACCAGAATATCGTATTGTCGTGACTCTCCATTCAACCTGTCAATTTTATTTTGGAATTCTTTGCTAATACTAGGAGCGGTTTCATTTTGGACTTCAACACTTCGCTAAACTTTCGAAACGTTTATGGCAGTATCTGGGTATTAACTCACTAGATTTTATTGCATTTGGACCACGATAGTTTGTGGAGTCGATTCGTATTCCACTTTAACAACTTCTTCACCCATCACTCCAGGTGGTTGGAAGTGTGGTACTGACTGGTTGTGCCTTATCTAAGCTTTAGCTTCTATGCTTTATCGCGGGTTTTTCTAAGCGGGCTTTGGAGGTAAATTCGCTTTGGCTTCCAGTAGCACTTTCTTCATTGTGATGGGAATAGGCTCTTCTATTTGGATGAGGTTATCGTAGGATTGTTGTTGTCTGAGGACCCTGCTTCGGTTAACTTCTGTTTTAGGTTCAGGCTCACTCTTAGGCTCTTCCTTAATACGCTCCTCGATTGTGGCCAAAACTAACTCGGCTGTATCTTGTAGCGCAAGCAACTTACGACACTTCATGTACTCATCAGTCAGCTCCGTTACATTCAGTCCCTCATATACTCCATCTTTGGACCACGACACTAACTCAATTTTTGTGTTTTTATCTGTAAAAGCAGTGATCACGAGCTCTTGGTTGGACTAAGTAAATTTTTAATAGTCAAGTTTGATTTCTTCACAAGAATCTTCTGTTTTTAAGTAGAGAACCTGATTATTTGCGAAAATCAGATTTTGAGCCATAAAATTATCAAATGAAAACTCTTAATGACGATCAAATTTACACGAAATCGGCTGAGCATCTTGTAACACTGGCGTATACAGATTCTAGAATATTTCAGTTGGTTATTGTATCGCTTCTGAATTCGTAGAAATATAATATTGCTTACTATTTTACTGGCTTATCGAAGATATTAAAAAAGCAGATTTTTCTGACATATTTTATAGAAACACACGAATAGCTGATTTCTAGAGAGAATCTTCTCGTAGAAAACGGAATTCATACTGGTTTGTGTAGAATTATAACGAAAACTACATTTAGGACAGTTCTTAGGAAGCTGCTTTATATTGATCAACGCGAACTGTATTTACTTGATTTAAAAGTCCAACAAGGAAAATAAAATTTTTATCTTGTAGTATATCGGTTCTGAACTTAGCTTTAATTTCAGCAACATCATATAAAGACTAATAGTTTTGCAATTGCTCTTTTTGGTAAAATATTTCGAATTTATTTCTTGGAAGAAGTTATTACAAACATTTTTTGATCTTGGATTCGTTCTGCTTAATTATCAAGTCTTACTATTCCTATTGAACGAGTTTTGAACGGAAATATTTGCAAACATCAACAAAAAGAAGAAACTCAGAGTTGAAAGTAGGCATGTTATACTTTTAGTTACTAAGTCCACTATTCTTCAGCTTGATTTGAGCAAGTGGATATATTTGGCGGTTGAAGCTGACTCCTAAAATTTTAAGTAAAAAATCTGAGTCTGGTTCGTTTTGGAACATGATACTAGTGGAAATGTCTGTTATACGTTTGGTCATTGAGAACTAAGATGTAATTATCTCAACAGAATAAAAATCAAACATAGAGTTCTTTAAAGGCAGCAAATACTCATCAATGTTAAGTTGCATCGACTGAATAGATTGAAAGCTTTGAAATTCAGTACATTCGATTTAAGATTTTTGCACGATAAGTGATAAATACATATCGTCATCAAATTCTACATCTAGTTTCTCATTATAGTCTAATATTTCAACTATTGAACTCGCTAATAAATTTCTAGTCCGAAAATTGTCTGATATTTCGTACAAGGAAAAGTTGATATACAATTAATCGGACTAAATATTTGAGACAGGTTAAATAAATTTATGTGATTCTTACTGTAGTTTAAAATGAGTTTACGTAGCATGTTCAGGTTGAATAAATAAATATGTATATAAATCATTCATATTCCAGTATATAGTAAAACATTTTACCCCTTCTTCTAAATTAATTAATTTTGAGAACTATTCTTACTCTTATTATTCTTTGTTTTACTTTTTCTATTTTTAAAATATTTCAGTATAAATAATCCGAAAATACCAATAATGATAATTATTGAAGCAACAATTAATATTATTTACCAAATTGGAAATTTTTACGTGTTATTTGGTTCTGGTTTCGGCTTCTATTCTTCTTCTTGTTCCTCTTCTTCTGGAACTTACTCCTCCTCTTCTGGTAATATCATTTCATTTATTTTCTTGTGTTATGAATCATTTAATATATAAATTTATATAAACTCTTAATTTGACACTCCTTCAATGCGATTAACTTTACTTGTATCAAAGTCTATACTTGTCCAATTATCAAGATTTTACTATTATAATCCAAATTACTCCGGTTTTGATATGTAACCTTAAAATTATATGTTATTAGCCAAAACAGTTATTAAGTCACCCTAAACTGAAATATCTTTTACAGAATCTATTTATCCTATTCTATAAGGATAGTATATGATTGATTTTTTCTTTAATGCAATTTTCTTCCCATTAGTCATTATATTTTTGCCACAAAAGTATTATTTATTGTTAGACTAAATTACTGTTTTATCATTTCCAACATGTATGTAACTGATACTGCTCAAAGGAATTTGCTTTTCAGAAACAGAATTATTCTGATTATATTTTGTATTTTAACATAATTAGCCTTAATCATTCAGGCCAAAAGTATACACTTTCTTATCTTTAGATATTAGTATTATTGAGTGCGCAAATGTTATAAAATAGTCTAATTATATTTTAATATTCATTTTTCGTATTAAACTTCTGTCTTAATCTGGGTCATCAAATATAATATTTCCGTTTGAATCTGATCCGCACTACCCTTCACAGAATCCCCAATAATATAATTGAATATTGGTTCTAATGAAATACACTTTTTAAACCACTCCAGCTTACAATATATCTTCACCTTATTATAAAAAATCTATTTATATTTCTTTAGGTCCAGAGTAATTGTCTAATACTGAATATTCATACATAGTTTAACCTAAGTTTCCATTTTAATTCTGGCCAAATGTATATAGCTTTCCATTACGGCTCACAGTTAATGCAATACCGTTACTATCTGATAAATCAAATTACGAAATATTATAATCCTAGAAATATGGTACAACAGCAGGATTTTAAAGTTTAATGGGAAATTGATAGCCAAATTCATAAGAAATAGAATCACCAAAAGACCATAAAATTCCATTTTAAGACTTTGCTAATATACCATTTTAATTGCATTTAATTTTAAGAAATTGAGCATAATTTTATAAATATTTAATTCCATTTAACTATTTCCCACCCCATATATCACCTGCTTAAAGCACAGATTCTATTAGTAATTCATTTTCATATTTTGAATAGTAATATTTCGGAGCTACTGATTCTATTCTTATTAATGATGAATATCCTTCAACTACTTCAATTTACATATTATCAACCTTCATAGTTGATATTTGAGGCTGACATATTGCAATACCAGGTTTCATATTTTTACAGTTGCCTAATACATAGTTTCTGTTATCTCCACCTACAAACAAACCATTTGTTCCAGCTATAAGAACAGATTTTTCGTTGGCGGCGACTGATAAAATACTACCAACGTTGTGTTCAATTTTCATCATAACTCCCGATAAACCTTAAAATCCACATGCATAAACTGAATTATTTTGTGAGAATATTGTAACATCCCTTCCAAAATAGAATTATTCAACTTACGAAAATTCCGATATATGCCACGTAGCCCATTATTTAGAAGGAGAACAATGATCTAAACCTAGAACAAATATAACTCCGTCATAGTTTACAATAACAATAGTATCAGGGTAAAATTTTACAAGATTTATTCTAGTATAAGGTAATATTAGTGTCATGGTTCCATTATCATGTTTCTAACACATATTTTCAAATTAACAAGGACCCAATATAAATATTGAATCAGATAAAACAATATAATTTGCTAATTTAGTAGAACCAATGGATTCAATAGTATCTTCAGGAAATTTTACAAAATCAGTGTTGATTTGCGTTAATATGTGGGAATCCGTATCTATTAAGCCCGTTAAGCTTAATTCTCCATTAGCATTAGATCAACAGCCATATAGTTTTTGGAAACGTCCTAATAACAATGATGATGTCTCTGACATTGAAATATGTGCTACATATTCATCATTTAAACCTGGTATTAAAGTTGGTTTGTCCAGTTTGATTATATTATTAGGTTAGCACAATATTCCTTTACTATTGAGTCCCATTGAATAAGTTAAGTCATTTCCTCTTGTTTGATATATTGTTGCTAATTTATTTGAAGCAAAAGCTGAAACTTCTTCACCACTGCCAGTTTATACAAACTCACGTATTAAACTATTTTGAACACCTAGATTGCCATTTGTGTTTATTCCAGTAACAAATAAATTTGATAATACTTCAATATATATTAACATTGAAGAAGTGGAAATATTTAAATAGCTATTCTCTTGTCTACTACAATGGTATATAAGATTTTAGTTATTTCTTCAGTATATTGAATTGAATTAATGATGTTATATAATTATAATAATTAAAATGATTCGATTGCACGCAATATCAATAGTTATATATTTAGTACTATCTACTAGTATATTTATATTTTATAACCATAGTATATTTAGTTGTTATTTTCTAAATCTAATATGAAGAGTATTTTTTACATACTGGGGTATACGGGGTTTGATTGTCAGAGTAAAATAACGTTTTGGACCCGATGGATTGCATTTTATTGTATTATTTGATAGTTAATCTTACCTCATATCAACTTATTCATCGTTCATATAACATTATTCATTGCATAATGAAAATATGTTTACTAACCATTTTAGTAATTTTCTTACGTGTTCTCTTAAGTAAGGTTAGAATGTGCAAATAGAGTCATGGTGGGTATATAATTGTACACTGATGATACTGGGTTAACTTACTTTCTGTTGTTCTTCAAATCAAATTTTGTTTATTAAAGTTGTTAAAAATGAGCTAGATCAATTTAAATGATGTGCGAATAAACTAAGTAGGGCCCTACATATAATTTTAATTGAGATGTCTTGTTAAGGCTTCTAACTTTTTCAAGTTCGGAGTGGAATTAGTATTCCAATATATTTTCTTTTCTACAAATAGAATTATTTGTTACATTCGCTTCAATTACGCTGAAGTCCTTCTTGTAACTCTGAATGGTGCCAACCAAAACAATTCCAACAAAACCCCCAAAAATAAATTTACATGATAAGTTACGAACTTAGAATAAGAAAAGATTAAAGCCGACTATCAGCTAGCGAACTGAGTAGAATTGATTTCATTTGGGTTGAATTGAACACTTTTCAAGACTTGTTGAACTATTTCTTGAAAACTTCAAACTTATATTTCACTAAACCCACATATTTAGCTTTACGGGATAAATTCGTTAAATTATTTGGAAATGTGACGAATTGTTGATTTCCACGAGTATGCTAGAAGATTGAACTCGACGATTCGTTTTTCTACTTAGCCGATCCCAATATCAACCTATTTATGAACTATAAAAGCTGGATTCATTGATCACAGTGAAAACAACATCATGATGACTATCTTTGTGGATATCATATTCAATCTTTTGAACGTGAAGTAGTTCAATACTTCTCACTTGTTGAAAGAAGATCATAAATTCAACTTTACAAATTTATCTAAATTTAAAATATTCAAAAGTCTCCTTATACCTTCTTTGAATATTATATTTTCATTTAATGCAGCGCACAAACACAACTTGATTTGAAAAGAATATTTTCTTATTTTATATCTCAAGTCCAATTTGAAGTGAGAAGTTTACAACATTAAAAATTAACATAGTGTGGTTAAATATCTATTATTGGAAGTTATAGAAGGAAATTAATTAATTCTCACTATTACTCGAGTTATGGGCGTATTTTCTCTGACAATCAAACCCTGTATACCCCAGTATATTATGGTAAAGTCTCACAATAGAACTGAAATAGATTGAAAATTGATATTATTGTATGAAACTATAATAATAACACTAAATAGTAGCAGATTTTAGGAAATAAATAATCAAAAATGGTAAATGATGACCAATATACAATATTATAGATAATAATGTTAGTTCAAGTGCCGAACTAACTTAGGTTGTCTGAAGAAGCTATACAGTGAAGCTATTCAAAGAGACAATCCTAGAAGATGAGGTATGATGTTGAGTTAGTTTGAGGTAACGTTTTTGTGAGTCATTTTATTATAGATAATATGAACAAATAATAAATACTAGAATAATACCGATTCAGAAGGTTCAGTCAGAATACTAATATTAGTTAAAAAGTAAGTAAATATGTGTCAATTGTTGTAAACACGTATAATCTTCAGTTTCACGCTTCTGGAACGATATATTTGTGCGAGGTATTATTATACCAACCTTTCACAACAAACTGTAAATTATTGAAATATAATAGCTATTTAAACAGCCGAAATAGAATGGATGAGACGAAATCAAACCGCTTTACTGTCGCTCACTAATTTATTAACTATTCTCTATTAATAGTCTATCACACTACGTTTCCCGACCACACCACCATTTAAAATGTAAAGGGCAACTCAACAGAATTTAATAATTTTAGAAGGAGGTATCGCAGCTGGTAAAACAACATTGCTAAAAGGCTTGTCTGAACGTTATGGCTTCTTCGCTATCGAAGAGCCAGTTACTAACAACCCATATCTCGAGAAGTTCTACGCTGACCCAATGACCTATGCCTATCCATTCCAGATGTGGTTCCTGGAGTTACGTATACAACATTATCGCACCGCTGTCTAACACGCTATGAACAACCCATCACAAATAGTGATCCTAGACAGATCTGTCTTTTCAGATTATGTGTTTGCTTTGAACTGTTACAACGACGGCTTTATTTCAAAGGAGTAATTCGAAATGTACATGGAAAGATATTTACAGGCTTTAGATGAACTGCCAAATCCAGCTGCTATGTTGTATTTGAATGTGCCTCCTGAAGTATGTCTTTATCGTATCAAAAACGTGAGATGCAGAGACTGCGAAATGGGAATCCCAATCGAATACCTTAAAGGTCTTCACGAGTGCTATGAATAGTTGATTTGCTAGATGAAACAAATGGGATGTTAAACTGTTAACATTGACTGGTCTTCTTTTGGATCAGTTGATATGATTTATAACTAATGTAATGAAGTATGCTTGAAGTAAGAAGTGATTGTATGATTTTAGAATCTGAGTGTTTTGTCATGTCTTTTATTTTTATGAAATGCAAAAGGCGCCATACTCTACAAAATATAAATTATAACGTTTCCACTTCTCTGCTCTTAGCCGGGGTTGTTGTGTCCGAAATGAGGCTATGCCAATCGGACATTTGTCGCTATGTCTTAGTTTAACCCCTCCAGCGAAAGTTGGAATTTTTCTATGTCAATTGCTTTCTTTTTCTTCAATATGTTATTGTAAAAATGTATATTTAGATATATGTTTAACTAGTTATTAATCAGTAAACTCATTTGTCGCTGTATTCCAGGCTGCCGTTGTCTTTTTACATTAAGTTATTGGTAGAGTGCTATTTACGCAGAATTTACAATTTCTGAGGCCAACCTTTGGTAATTTGTTTTTGAATTTTCGCTGGGTCGAATTTGTCAAGTTATCCATACGTAGGCGTAGTTTACTGCATTTTATTCACAAAATTACCTCCTATCAATGTTTTATTTACAGAGTATTCGCTGGGCTCCACGTTTTGTGAGTAAAAGCTGATTTTAACACTGTCTACTTCTAGCTTGCTGAATATAGTTTCTTATATGAATATTTTCTTTTAATAGTTTAACTAAAACGGTTCTTCTAGCTATTGACTATCATTCTGTGAACCCCTAGACTGAACCAGAATATCGTATTGTCGTGACTCTCCATTCAACCTGTCAATTTTATTTTGGAATTCTTTGCTAATACTAGGAGCGGTTTCATTTTGGACTTCAACACTTCGCTAAACTTTCGAAACGTTTATGGCAGTATCTGGGTATTAACTCACTAGATTTTATTGCATTTGGACCACGATAGTTTGTGGAGTCGATTCGTATTCCACTTTAACAACTTCTTCACCCATCACTCCAGGTGGTTGGAAGTGTGGTACTGACTGGTTGTGCCTTATCTAAGCTTTAGCTTCTATGCTTTATCGCGGGTTTTTCTAAGCGGGCTTTGGAGGTAAATTCGCTTTGGCTTCCAGTAGCACTTTCTTCATTGTGATGGGAATAGGCTCTTCTATTTGGATGAGGTTATCGTAGGATTGTTGTTGTCTGAGGACCCTGCTTCGGTTAACTTCTGTTTTAGGTTCAGGCTCACTCTTAGGCTCTTCCTTAATACGCTCCTCGATTGTGGCCAAAACTAACTCGGCTGTATCTTGTAGCGCAAGCAACTTACGACACTTCATGTACTCATCAGTCAGCTCCGTTACATTCAGTCCCTCATATACTCCATCTTTGGACCACGACACTAACTCAATTTTTGTGTTTTTATCTGTAAAAGCAGTGATCACGAGCTCTTGGTTGGACTAAGTAAATTTTTAATAGTCAAGTTTGATTTCTTCACAAGAATCTTCTGTTTTTAAGTAGAGAACCTGATTATTTGCGAAAATCAGATTTTGAGCCATAAAATTATCAAATGAAAACTCTTAATGACGATCAAATTTACACGAAATCGGCTGAGCATCTTGTAACACTGGCGTATACAGATTCTAGAATATTTCAGTTGGTTATTGTATCGCTTCTGAATTCGTAGAAATATAATATTGCTTACTATTTTACTGGCTTATCGAAGATATTAAAAAAGCAGATTTTTCTGACATATTTTATAGAAACACACGAATAGCTGATTTCTAGAGAGAATCTTCTCGTAGAAAACGGAATTCATACTGGTTTGTGTAGAATTATAACGAAAACTACATTTAGGACAGTTCTTAGGAAGCTGCTTTATATTGATCAACGCGAACTGTATTTACTTGATTTAAAAGTCCAACAAGGAAAATAAAATTTTTATCTTGTAGTATATCGGTTCTGAACTTAGCTTTAATTTCAGCAACATCATATAAAGACTAATAGTTTTGCAATTGCTCTTTTTGGTAAAATATTTCGAATTTATTTCTTGGAAGAAGTTATTACAAACATTTTTTGATCTTGGATTCGTTCTGCTTAATTATCAAGTCTTACTATTCCTATTGAACGAGTTTTGAACGGAAATATTTGCAAACATCAACAAAAAGAAGAAACTCAGAGTTGAAAGTAGGCATGTTATACTTTTAGTTACTAAGTCCACTATTCTTCAGCTTGATTTGAGCAAGTGGATATATTTGGCGGTTGAAGCTGACTCCTAAAATTTTAAGTAAAAAATCTGAGTCTGGTTCGTTTTGGAACATGATACTAGTGGAAATGTCTGTTATACGTTTGGTCATTGAGAACTAAGATGTAATTATCTCAACAGAATAAAAATCAAACATAGAGTTCTTTAAAGGCAGCAAATACTCATCAATGTTAAGTTGCATCGACTGAATAGATTGAAAGCTTTGAAATTCAGTACATTCGATTTAAGATTTTTGCACGATAAGTGATAAATACATATCGTCATCAAATTCTACATCTAGTTTCTCATTATAGTCTAATATTTCAACTATTGAACTCGCTAATAAATTTCTAGTCCGAAAATTGTCTGATATTTCGTACAAGGAAAAGTTGATATACAATTAATCGGACTAAATATTTGAGACAGGTTAAATAAATTTATGTGATTCTTACTGTAGTTTAAAATGAGTTTACGTAGCATGTTCTGATCTACTACTCATATCGTCATCTGAACTCGATTCTTAATCATGATCGATTATTAAACCAATAAAATATTCTTCTGACTTACATTAAATATCATGAACTTTATGTTAGTTTTTAAATATGTACTATACACTTATATAATTAGAACGTATTTTATTTTTGTTAACTAATTAATCGAATATTAACTAAATCTGATTCATAACTTGGTGCGGAGATTATATTAATAATGTAACATTTATAAAAATATAAATTACTATTAAAAACCATTAAAAAATCAAAAATCAAGTCACTTTTCATATAGTTAATAACGTAGTTATAATTCTTATCATAGCCTCAAATCCAAGTTAGATCTTCGATTTGTCCATTATAACAAAATATATTAGTATACTTGCAATTAACAAGTTAAGAATTAGTATTGAGCATTATGCGATTTTTGACGCTTTAAAAATATTACTAATACGAACTGCAATCAAAATAAGGTAAATTATACCAAATTACAATGGAATCATGTTACTATAAGTGCTATTTACGGCCAAAAAGGCGTTTGTGAGGACTTGTATAGCTTGATGTTTCTTTATTTATTGTTATTTAGCTGTGTTAAGTGAGTTGAATTGTTGGAATACGATTTCTTGCGCTTTTACTTATTTTTCGAGTGATTCTGACTTTTGTTGTAGTGTGTCAATTTCTTTTTCTTGTTGAATGATGATTTCTTTTTGCGTGTCAATCTGTAATTTTTGCGTTTGGATATTGTTTTGGTATCCGGCAGCTGTTTGTTCTGCTTGCGTTTTTTCTACTCGAATGCATTGTAGCTGTGACATGATGTTTTGAATGTTATTCGCATCTGCAGCTTTTTACTGTTCGAGTGTTTTGATTTTGTCTTGGATGTGAACGAGTTGTGAGAGGTTTTGTTTGAGTGTGAGGATTTCCTGGACGTTTTCGCTGATTATTTGGGTCTTTTTGTCGACCAGTTTTTGCAATTGTTCGGTTGTTTGTTGATTTGAAGTTTATTGTTGTTTGTTGAGCGCGATTTGCTGTTTGAGTTGCGTTTTAGCGTTTTCGAGGTTCGCGTTTAATTCTGTTATTTTTTGCTCGTTTTAATTTGATTTTAGATTCGGTTCTGTTTAATTTTGTGTGGTATTCTATTCTTATTCTGCCGTTTATAATAATTACATTGTTATTTTCCTTTGCTCAGGGGTGAGTTGCTAACTGTTTGAAATCAAATCTGTTTTATTATTGCTTTAGTTTACTTTGAACCCCTTGAAAATAAACGGTTCGTAATCCGGAGCTTGAATGCGAATATTATTCAGGCCGAAGAAGTCGGGTAACGCGAAGAACTTCTCGTCTTCTGTTACCGCAATGCACGAATTTGGAGTGAATGGGAGGTAATCGCCGGGTTTTAAAGTGGGCGGGAGCTATTCTTCTTCTTGTAGCTCGCGCTTCAATTGCAAGTTTGATAAATGGGCGTATGCGCAGAATGAGACTATTTATTGAATTTATTAAATGCTATTGATGTCGAAAGGAGCGTCTAAAGAGGTGAAGGTGTTAAATTGCTTGAAATAGTTCAGACAGTGCTGTATAATGATGTTGGAAGACTCAGAGGAAGCAAGATTTGAAATCTAGGTATCGACCCTGAAGAACGTACTGTTGTTGAAGAACTAGTACATGCTGCTCAAAGAGGCCTCATCTTAATACAAACCAAAACTAGATGTGATTTGCTTCATGGGAGATTAAAGATCAGCGTACATTCTAGCTACTATCTGATAAATTTACTACTCACCGAACTAGTCACGCAATTTGCTGTTCAATGGCAGTTAAGTGAACATTTAGTACAATAAAGCAGTGAGATTTTGAATTTACTGTTATTTAAGAGAAGAATTCTTTTACTCAGTTTATTTATTAAGATATTGGTAATTATTTACCCTGTTGAAGTTGTATTGCTTATCTTCTGTGTTTACTTATGACATCAATCTATGAAGTGGTCATATCTTATTACTTAAATTATAAGTAGATTTCTGGACCACTCCATTCACCTTTAAATGTCAATAGTCATTGTGGAGCTACATACGATTAATACTCCACGTTTGTAGGAGGCACCTTTGTCCTCTAGGGTGATAAAAGCCAGGGCGCTCACCGTATAATTTGGTTAGTTTGAAATGACTCAGCCGACAGTGCAGAAACTTAGGCCCTAGTAGACGCTTTGGTCTGAGGAGTTGAAGCAGTTGAAGATAAATGACAAGATTCTGGAGAAATATCCTCTTGTGGATGAGTATTTGTCTGGTCTCGCGTAGGAAACTGTTGGTGTGCTTCCGCGCGCTCTGTACATTCCTGGTAACTCGGAGTCCGCTCAGATTCTGCTTGAGTTGTAAAAGCAGCCCGAATCACTCTTTTTCAATTATCCAACCTTAGCCCTTACACCAGGTATTGTGCAGCTCATTTCAGGGCTCGTATTCGACCGCAGGACCTCCCTGCAATAAATCC
Organism: Hexamita inflata; assembly: GCA_963988835.1. NCBI lineage: Eukaryota > Fornicata > Diplomonadida > Hexamitidae > Hexamita > Hexamita inflata. The sequence goes on along the minus strand of CAXDID010000927.1, from coordinate 67,119 downwards.
TCACTGTTTTGAAGGAGGATTAAATGTTTGAGAAATCCGATGACGATTTATTCGATAACCCGGTTGAGAAGGAGTTCACTGAGCTCCTTGAACCAGCTTCGAACTTACTTCAAGATCAGTTCACTCCAATTCAGGAGGAGGATTACAACTACAACATTGAGAAGGTGTTCGAACTGATTGTTCTATTGCAATAAAAGTTCAAGAAGCAGATGATAGAGGTTATTTAGAAGTTCACTGACTTCCAAATGGACATATTCGATCAAGTGAGCTCACAGTAGCAGGAAGTGCTCAGATTCGATGCGGAACAGTTCCTGAACGCGAAATTACTCGAATAACTCGGGCTCAGACAAAATGAATTCTTCGATATCAGGCACATATACCCACAAACAACACTGGTGAAACTGTACTCGAAACTATCCGTACAAGACAAAATACAAAACGTAGTCGATTTCTACAACAGAAAACAAGGAATCAAAATCAACCCCAAACTCGATATCAAACTACTCGCAAAACCATCCGTTGTTGACAAATTCCCGCCAAACCCAACTTACCTGTACCTGAAAAACATACACAAAGACAGACTCAGCCAAGACTTCATTATGAACATTATTCAATCCATTTACAAACAATAACCAATGAGCATCAAAAAAGCTCTTGAACATGTTTACGTATTCAAAGTGATGAAATGCTAGCAAAACTACCAAATTGAAGGATAACTCCCAGTCGAATAGATTCAACTTAGCTTTACTGGTTATTACGACGTTACATTTATCTTCCCATAGGCAGATCACGAATTAAACAAAAAGATGCATATGTTCCTCACTGAATTGGACTTAGAATGGGGGCTTATATCAGAAAGCCAAATATTTATGTTGTGCCAATATAAGCAGAAATAAGACTTTAAAGTTGAAGAAAGACCGTAATATCCTTCAAGTTAAACCTAATATCCTCCATAAAATGTGCAACCTACATACAGTCAAAGTTTCCCGACTTAGCAGTAAACGCCTATGGTACCACCACAAGATAAAATAATGATGATGCGCGCTTCAACCAACTCCAAAGTACTCCGACAATAAGCAACATGTTTATAAGTATATTAACTCCCATAGGATGTAAAAATAAAGGATGTCGCTGGATTTTGCAAACAACAAAGAGTAGCTGAAGGCATGGCGTGGAATCTTCACTAACCATTTAACAATGCTCTTGGCCCAATACGTCTTTGTTAAAATTATTGTTTGTTGATTTTCGTAAACAAAGAAGCAATGCAAAAAGCGGAATAAGTTTTGTAAACTTCACTATTTAAATAAGGAAGAATACAGTGCAGAGTTTCAGAGGAACCTCAGGATATGATTTATTTGGACCAGTGCTTCTAACCAAAGGATCCACCATTTACGCCTGTGTTTTGCGTTGTGCTAAAATAGATAAGATTACCTCCAGATAACAGAGAGTTTGGAGATGTGGTTGTTACTTGGGGCGCCGTTAGACCGGAATTTCAAAGAGTGCACCAAGAAAATGGGATCCTTTATTACAAAACTTCAAGAGACGCAGAATCTGCTTATCAGCTGTTGAAAAATCAATTGTTTTAATAACATCCAAACGATATCTTCAGAGTTGATTATGAGTGATTTCATAAATTGATAGTTGTGTATTAATTAGTCTATTTTAAAAGCAATAAGTAAGAATAAGTAAAATATGATCAGTTTGAAAACTCAAGCTGATTACATTGTTTGGTTTTTACATTACTTAATACATTTATTATATTATAGTTATTATAGTTATAATTGTAGTCTATATAATTGTAAGTTATAATTGCTGAAATAGTTAATCTACTTACAATATATTCTGAAATTAAGAATTTGCATAAATTAATAAACAAAGAAGGAATCCAGGTTCCTAATCAAGTTGACGAAGCAATGCATCAAAGAAAACTTAGGAGATACAGAGAAGCGAGAACAGTTTCAAACAATTACGTTTGCGAATCAGGTAAAACTGGTCCAATAACAACTCAGTGAGAACCCTGCTTGGTATTTACTGAATGGACATAAATGACGGGTTGAACCCGTTTTAATAGTGAAAACACGCACCAACCAAAGCAATCGGTTGCCGCGATTCAATCCTGATTTATGGACATGCCCTTGGCCATAATGATCCTTGATGTCAGGTCAACACTTTGAACCGGGGATTTTACCGTCAACAACCGATTTAACGCAATATTATCAAAAATATTTTATAAAATAAAATATTTTAATATAATTCGATTTAAATATCTCTCAGTTGTTTCACCACAGCCTCGACTCGTCTATTTCCTGCTAGCTGGGTTGTTTTTAATCATCTGTTTCACACGCATCTTAGCAGCATCCTTTACCCTTCAAATACTCAACTGGGCTCAAATCTGTAATTTTGTTCTCCCTTATATAAAGATGTGTAAGTTTTTCAAGCTCGCGAATTCCGTTAACGTCCACAAGCTGATTATTACTTAAATTCAAAAATTTTAGTTCAGTGAGCCGTTCAATGCCCTTTGCACTTTTTAGATCCGAATCGCAATTACTGAGTACGAGTACAAAGACTTCGTATGTTCGTAGGTATTCTCAGAAGGTGCGCGTTTTAACAACTGTTCAGAATAAGATCAGTCACGTTCAGAGATTCAACGAACTTCAAATCATGAACGTTCGGGTCAGATAATATGTTCAAAAATGGGCCGTATGATTATCCATCTGGGTATTAAGGCTTAACCGAATTTTAATACTTCGCTATCATTTCAGAGTCATATTTAGCTGGATATAATTGAATTAACTCCTCAGTTTTCTTCTTTTTAAGAGCAAACTCGGTTTTAAATACTTATAACGATGTATTTGAATGAGTGTCCGTTAAGTAATTCTGAATGTCTTAATCAGTAGTAACACGCTGGTAGTAGATCCAATTGGAATGATAATTGGGTAGAGTAGTGATGTGCTCAATATCTTGAATGAAATTGTTATCAATAAGCATCTGCTTTAGATTCACTAAGTATCTGATTGGCTCTATTGATAAAATACAATTATCTCTGATGTCAATGTATTAAAGCTGCTTCATTTGCTCCAGACCAATTATATTAGTTAATTTTGTGTTATTAATGATCAATCAAAGATAAAATATTACTTGGAGTTCTATTTAATTTAACGTTCGCACAATTATTAAGCTGCAAATTTACTACGTCAAGTTATTCTACAAATGTGAAATCTTATATTCGACTGTCGCCAGTAATAGATAATATTTTATTTTAAATCATTGGTTTATATTTTGCTGATAACTATAAGTCAAATTCTAATTGATTCGTTTTTGCTTTATCTGGTGCAAGTTTCGATTAAAGCTGGACTACGTTCAGTTCCGAGTTTGTATCGTTTATGAAATTTTGGAATTCAGTTTGAGTTGGAACTCGCTGAGGCTTTATCCATTCTATTGTGTAATTAGGCAATTTTGTTAAAGACTCCAGGTCTTGAATGAAATTATTCTCAATTAGTACCTGCTTTATGTTCACCAATGCTTATATTTGCATAATTACAAGAACGCAATTATCTTTCAAATTTAAGTATTATAATTACTTCATTTATTCTAAACCAACAATATTAGTTAGCTTTGAACCATTAATCGTTATCGAAATTACATTTCTAAGACCTAAAATCGGCTTTATTGAAGATATTGGATTATTTATAAGTTCTATCTTTTGAAGCTAGATCATTTGCTCCATACTAGTGGTATTTGTTAGTTAGGAATTAATGATAGATAAAGCTACTAATTATTTTGGTACTTTAATTATTTCCACTTCTGGATAATTAACAAGAGCATTATCGCTTGTTTTCAAGTTTGAAAATGTTCTGATAAGTGAGATATTTTTACAATCTTTAATGATAAGCGTTTAAATATTGAGCTTTTGAGTGAATCCAAAGTCATAAAGGTCATTATCATTCTAAATATTAAGTGTAGAGTTTAATACTGTTTTATTATATTTATAAAGCATGTGTGTATCATAATTAGCAGTTTAAGCTAGTTCTTTTACCAATGCATCTGTACTGTTAGGACCCAAGAAATTTTAATAATCAACAAATTATGGTTTATTTTGGTTCTTCAATAGATAATTATCTATTATTAAGTTATTATCTAGTTATAATTCTGCTTTTAATTGCAATAAAGGAGCACTAAATATTATTTTATTATTTTATAATTGTAAGGTACTCAACTATTTTAAACTACTAAGTGCGTATACTCTACTAATCTCATTATTTTGTAAAAATAATTTTTTAAGATTAGTTAAATTTCCTATTTCAGTTATATCTCTTATAAAGTTAAACGCAAGATCGAGTTCAACGAGTTATTCCATTTAATATATTCCAGTGATCATGTTTATCCCGGCATTTGCATTAGTAAATGTGCACTTGTTAAGTTTCAACTTCAACAGTAGTTTTGGAATCTGATCTTCGTCAAAATCAATTGTTTTGCTTTCACTAGCTTCGAGTTCTTAAAGCTGTAATACATCAGAAAATTGTAGATTGTTCAACTGAATTTCATTATTTATTTTTAATTATTTATTTTTAACATTATTTTCATATTTTTTGATAAGCAAGAATTTGATGTCGCTAATTTCCTTATGTTTTTTATTCTTTTCAATCAATTTCTTTACTTCGTAACTATTGCAATTAAAGGCGCTCATAAAGTCGTTTTCTGTTGGGGTATTTTGCTTTCTCATCCAGTTTTTGTTAACATATTTAAGCTTAGCTATTGGCTCGAAATTCTGAATAAAATTGTCTTCAATACGTAAATCGAAGAGCTTAGTGAACTTCTCGCACACATTAATGGAGATGATTTTGTTTCTGCTTATATTTAAATAAGTCATGTTGAGCATCTTGGCTAGAGAATCGATGCTACATATTTCATTAAAGCTTATATTCAGGTGCTTTATATTCACCATAGCAGCTAAATCAGATATTGACTTCAGATTTCCATAACTTAAATCTAATACTTCTATTTAAACAAGATTGCGCAAAGGAGAAATATCTTCAAGCAGGTTCTCGCTCAAATCCAGAGCATGCAACTATTTAAAGTTTGATAATACTGATATATTGTCTATATTGTTTTAACTAAGATCCAAAGATGTTAAATTTATTAGTGAAGCTAAAAAACTTAGATCTGAGATTTTATTCAGGCTAAGATTTAATGAAGTGAGTTTTGTCATAACCTAAATGCCTGTTAGGTCGTATAAACCACAGCAGTTGATAGTTAACTTAGTAACAGCTGAATTTTTAGCGTTGGGACAACGATCAAGCTTTAGATTATTGCAGTTAATGATAATCAATTCAGTTACTTTCTTTTAACCAATTAATTCTGTGAATTCAATGCTTGTTAGATTTTAGTCGTTGTTTATCTGTAATATACCATCAACATTTTAATCTTTGTATTTTTGAATGTTATCTGTGTCATAAACTATTTGTTCGTTGTTTACCTAGTTTTTTTCCATTTCAGCAACTAATTATTGAATTTGTGCTTCTGTTCCACTTTATCCTAAGTATTTCTAAAAGTCCTCAGTGTTTGGTTTTGTTTGCTGTGAAACGATAGTATTTTGGAACTTTATAAACTCCTATATGTGTTTCAGATCAATTATTTTGTTATTGCTCAGATTAACTGCTTTTAGCTTTAACTTGCTCAAGGGTTCGCACTTTACGATATTATTTCCGCTAAGATCAATTGACTCCAGTTGCGTCATTTAAGCAACCCATTTCACATCATACAATTAAGAGTTGCTAATTTTCAAGTGCTTAATCTGTTTTGGAGTATTTGAAAACTGTAAATTGAAGCATTAGTTGATAGTCAGGGAGTGAATGTGAAAGCAGTCTGAAAACGCGAAATCAACCAGTTCCTGTTCATTTTCAACGACCAAAGACCCGTTTTGAACGAAAACGGAGAGTTTCTTTATCATTTTGAACAGGTATTCGCTCTGCTCCCTCTTTAAGCCCTCGTTTTACATGAACTGGGCCACTTTTTCATCCGTTGAACCGGGCGTGAGCGTTTTCGTGAAGTCCTCTTACAACGGGATAAACTGAGGCTGAAGCCAGGCCTAATCGAAGTTCGCATGGTGGATTAACGGCTCGAAATTGATGATCTTGTTATTGGCAAGGAACAAAGTTCTTAAATTCCACAACTAAGCCACGTTACTAATTACTATCACACTGTTGTTGCTGAAATCCAGGTACTCCAGGTCCTAATGAACCAGAATCTCGGATATATCGTTCACCAAGTTGAAACTTATGTCAAGATGCCGCAAACACACCAAATTACACAGATTCTTCAAACTCTACAACTAACAGTTATTAATCCGCAAAATTTGGATGTGAACCGGAATAAAATCAAGCTTTTTGAAGTAAATATTAAGAATACTTACATTCACGTATTTCAATATCTCCTCGTTATGTAAATCGGATTGCTGACGCACTATGTAGCATTGTTGTTCCGACATAAATTGAAAAAAGAGTGGAATAATACTATTATTGTTTATTTTATGTATATATTAATAATGTTAATAATAACGATCTATCGAAATTGACCGATACAGAAAAGCTAATAACATGACTCACTCAACAGCAACAATCCAACAATACATCTAAACGCAATAAATATATACTAGTTATTTTACTATAGCCAAGTAAAAATAATATATATTTTAATAATTCTTGTGGTTGATAATATTCCAGTATATTTAAATGGCTTTCATCTATGTTTCCAATCTAAGTGATTCTGCTTCCTCATTTATGTAACAGCTTTAATGCATAGTTCTATATATGATTTAATATCTTTTTAATATCAAGTAACTATTCTACTTTATTTTATGATATGCAATGTAAACATATATACGTAATATTATTATTAATATTACGTAAGTGGTTTTATTAGTTTTAAGCTATGATTTTAAAGACATTTTAGATCTTTTTGTAGATAGTTTGTTTTTACATTAATTGAACATTTAAAGTATTTTGCTTTATCTTATTGTATTTATAATATAATATTTTAATAAAGCTCATATTTTTTAATTGCTAGTTGTTAAAACACGCAAACAAAAAATTTTGATAAAATATTGCTGAAGAACCGCAAATAAAATATATTTTCTCTTATAGCAAAAGTCCTTTAGCTAGTATTTTTTCAAATATAATACTGTGAAATTCGAACTGCTATGTTAAGGAGAAATTTATATTGTCATATTAAACATTAAACATTATTTTTCATACTAATGCTACTACTATCATCTATTATATTCAATAAATAATTGTATAACAAATACAGTAATGTATGTGGAAGAGAAATTCTTGTTGATAATAATATATTTTAATATTGTTAAAAAAATAAACAAATAAATAATATTAATGTCAAAAATAATTTGATTTTATCATAGTTTTCAAGTAATATATTTATTTACAATGATGCAATTATATAATCAAATATTGAGCTCGATATCACTTAAGTAAATAATTTTGCAGTATTTGGAATAAACAGTAATAACCAATTAATCCAAAATTCTATTATTAATATTACTATATAATTAAAAATCGTATAAGGTTCACTAATTTGTTTTTAATGCAATGTAACAATATAGTAATCATAATTATTATTTGATTCTACTGCATCACGACTTGCTTCCATTATGATAGAAGCATCATAACACATAATATTAATTGAAATTTAGATTTAATTTAGGTTCATTTCTGAATAAAGCGGCGGTATATTTTATAAAAGTAATATAGCTCAAATTTAATTAAATATTTCAAATTCTAAGATAATAGGATATTAGTTTAAATACTCAAATGAAAATGGATATTTAATGTCTGAATTATCAGCCATTACAAATATCAATGCTAAGAATGTTATAATTTGTTCAAATATAGTGAATTCAATAGGTTAATCATCAGAACTATTTTTAATATTTTCTGAGCAACCTACACATTAATGTAATAATATATGTAACTCGTCATCTATTATTGTTTATGGATTATGTAAACCAGATTTAACATTAGGTTAAGTTAATTTGAACGGAACTAAAAGTTGCATGTTTCCATTAATTTTTAATGATACTGAATAGTGCTGCTAATGCTAGAAAGGATATTTGTTAAACGGTACTATTTGTATAAATATAATATAATAATTAACAAATATTGATACATAGTTATATTTAAATGTTTCATAACTTAATATAGATCTTTAAAACAATATTTCTACATTAAATTAATATTTAATTTAATAAATGTAACTAATAGATTAACACATTTATGCGAACGTGACATAGTTAAACAATAATTTGAATAACCTTAATACTAGTATATTCACTTTAATTATTAATGTTAACGAATCATTTACAACAGTTACCAATGCATTAAAAGTTACAGATATATAACTTAGAACAGATATAACTTCAATAAATACAACATTAGTTCAAAATACAAATTAATTAACTTCAAATTAACTTTAAATGAACACTTCCATAAATGCAATTCTAGTTCAACTAAGCAGCATTAACGCTACTCTTACCACACAAATTAATTAGTTAAAACTGGACACTGCCTCAATAAATAATTCATTTAACACATTTAAATCATAATAATTTTCAGTTGACCAAACACAGAATTACGCCTTACAAAATAATACAGGTCAAATTTCATAACTGAGTTCTCAGGTCTCAACATATGTAAATTCATTGTCGAATCAAATAAATTAACTAAGAACTGACATGAACAACGTCAACTCAGCCCAAAATGCTACTATTCAGAACTAAGACGCAAATTTACAAAACCAAATCAACTCAATAAATTCGCAATTCAGCTCCCTTTAAAGTTCAACGATGACCGGTGTGAGAACTGCTCTAAACGGATGTGACGGAACTGTTTTAGCAATGTGTGTTGGATCATTATGCGGATACATGAAGAATGGCACTCCAAGTGGTAAGCCATATAATAGAATATGTGATGGAACTGGAGGTATGTGAGTCAATTAAATCGTATTATAATTACTTAATACCCTTTGATATATGTATTACACAATGCTTTCTGCATTTAATTGTGCCTTCATTTTCTTCTCGACGTCTTTAAGATACCCACTAAGTTAGATTTAATCTTACTAATTGGCTACTTGGACTACATCTGCTTCAATTATTATATCTAACTCGCTGACTTAAGTCCTGCTGAACATTTTACTCAAATAACTCGTCGTTACACAAGTCTGTTTTGATTCAACAAAGGGGATTTGCGACTGATTTAGCTAAGTATTTTGTTGTAAAGGCGCTTGTGGGGCTTCCTTGGATTTTGGACTGAGACTTTGGTTTAAGAAACCTACGTCAGTGTAGTTTATCGATTTTAAGATTTCTTTGCGGCTTCTCTCACGTTGGTATTTGGTTGTTTGATTAACCAGAAAGAGTAGTGTTGCTGTAGTTGAAAGTGTTTACATCGACAAATTTTTGAATATTGAAAGCTCTTTGATTTGTATAGGTGTTATCTGTATTCTAGATTGCCGAAGATGGTTGAGTTAGTGTGTTTATCTAGGTTTAGATCTCTAGGCCTTGTTGCACTAGAAGTTCTACCAATGTTTCTTCTTACGTATAATACTAGTATCTTGTGTTCCTGCGTTAAAGTATTTTGTCTCGTTAGCGTAAATACTATATATAAATAATATAGTAAATTCGACTGCACACAGAGTTTTTGCCATTGTTCCGGTTTCGCTTGCTACCCATCGGATGAAAAGAAGCCTGTTTCTACTTAAAACATAAGTTATTTCAACTTTCTACAAAGATAAAACTACTTTCATAAGTCTTTGTATTCCATATTATATTTAGACCAGACATTTAGATAACATCAAACATCTGACGCATTCATAGTGTTTACAACTAGTTGTTCTAACAGACTACCATTGAAACAGAGTTATCTGCATTTAATTGTGGGCTACTTTAATTAATTCACAAAGAAGACAACTGCATCTTATAAGTTGTGAGAAATCATTCAAAAAGCAACGCAGTCGAATTTTGCCGTTTATACACGCTTCAACATTAATACACGTTCAGTCGCTCACTGGTAAGATGTTATTATGATGGCACATTACCAATTGGTATTCGTTATATATTAGAAAGTCGGTTCTTTCACTGTATTTTTAATACGTTAATGTGCAAACTCCTTACTTATATGCCAATATTTTCTATATACTGAAGCGTTTATATACTGAAAATTTTGAATCTGTAAAAATACACAAGTTATTTTTATTTTATAAGCTAACAAGTGTAAAACAAATACAGGTTACATTTGGCATTTTATGACCAACAGAAAATTGAATACTATTTGGGGTATTCAAAAAATAGTATTTATCTGTTTTGTTCGTTTCTTATCGATATTGACCCATGTCGTGCTGTACGCTTATATTACGTGCATATGGTGCCAAAATACTCACAAATTCCTCTTGAAGAAGTACTACATCTCTCACTCACCAAACTTTTATTTATGCTTACATAATCTAAGTTTTAAAATTATGTCTTTGCGGACAACATGGGAGTGTTTACTCTTGAAGAAGCGATTTCATATCCAATCTTTGATTAAAATATCCATTGAATTCTGCTGCTTCTTGGCCTTCCTTTTCTTCTCGTGTTGACTTTACTTCATTCCCTATCTGCCCAGTAAAGATATCTATTTACAAGATCTTCAGTGTTCTAGACTTCCTGGCTGCCAATTTTCTTATGACTATCTAGCATTAGGTTTGGTTGATGAGTATGCGTTAAAAACACGTCTTTAAGATACCCACTAAGTTAGATTTAATCTTACTAATTGGCGACTTGGACTACATCTGCTTCAATTATTATATCTAACTCGCTGACTTAAGTCCTGCTGAACATTTTACTCAAATAACTCGTCGTTACACAAGTCTGTTTTGATTCAACAAAGGGGATTTGCGACTGATTTAGCTAAGTATTTTGTTGTAAAGGCGCTTGTGGGGCTTCCTTGGATTTTGGACTGAGACTTTGGTTTAAGAAACCTACGTCAGTGTAGTTTATCGATTTTAAGATTTCTTTGCGGCTTCTCTCACGTTGGTATTTGGTTGTTTGATTAACCAGAAAGAGTAGTGTTGCTGTAGTTGAAAGTGTTTACATCGACAAATTTTTGAATATTGAAAGCTCTTTGATTTGTATAGGTGTTATCTGTATTCTAGATTGCCGAAGATGGTTGAGTTAGTGTGTTTATCTAGGTTTAGATCTCTAGGCCTTGTTGCACTAGAAGTTCTACCAATGTTTCTTCTTACGTATAATACTAGTATCTTGTGTTCCTGCGTTAAAGTATTTTGTCTCGTTAGCGTAAATACTATATATAAATAATATAGTAAATTCGACTGCACACAGAGTTTTTGCCATTGTTCCGGTTTCGCTTGCTACCCATCGGATGAAAAGAAGCCTGTTTCTACTTAAAACATAAGTTATTTCAACTTTCTACAAAGATAAAACTACTTTCATAAGTCTTTGTATTCCATATTATATTTAGACCAGACATTTAGATAACATCAAACATCTGACGCATTCATAGTGTTTACAACTAGTTGTTCTAACAGACTACCATTGAAACAGAGTTATCTGCATTTAATTGTGGGCTACTTTAATTAATTCACAAAGAAGACAACTGCATCTTAGAAGTTGTGAGAAATCATTCAAAAAGCAACGCAGTCGAATTTTGCCGTTTATACACGCTTCAACATTAATACACGTTCAGTCGCTCACTGGTAAGATGTTATTATGATGGCACATTACCAATTGGTATTCGTTATATATTAGAAAGTCGGTTCTTTCACTGTATTTTTAATACGTTAATGTGCAAACTCCTTACTTATATGCCAATATTTTCTATATACTGAAGCGTTTATATACTGAAAATTTTGAATCTGTAAAAATACACAAGTTATTTTTATTTTATAAGCTAACAAGTGTAAAACAAATACAGGTTACATTTGGCATTTTATGACCAACAGAAAATTGAATACTATTTGGGGTATTCAAAAAATAGTATTTATCTGTTTTGTTCGTTTCTTATCGATATTGACCCATGTCGTGCTGTACGCTTATATTACGTGCATATGGTGCCAAAATACTCACAAATTCCTCTTGAAGAAGTACTACATCTCTCACTCACCAAACTTTTATTTATGCTTACATAATCTAAGTTTTAAAATTATGTCTTTGCGGACAACATGGGAGTGTTTACTCTTGAAGAAGCGATTTCATATCCAATCTTTGATTAAAATATCCATTGAATTCTGCTGCTTCTTGGCCTTCCTTTTCTTCTCGTGTTGACTTTACTTCATTCCCTATCTGCCCAGTAAAGATATCTATTTACAAGATCTTCAGTGTTCTAGACTTCCTGGCTGCCAATTTTCTTATGACTATCTAGCATTAGGTTTGGTTGATGAGTATGCGTTAAAAACACGTCTTTAAGATACCCACTAAGTTAGATTTAATCTTACTAATTGGCGACTTGGACTACATCTGCTTCAATTATTATATCTAACTCGCTGACTTAAGTCCTGCTGAACATTTTACTCAAATAACTCGTCGTTACACAAGTCTGTTTTGATTCAACAAAGGGGATTTGCGACTGATTTAGCTAAGTATTTTGTTGTAAAGGCGCTTGTGGGGCTTCCTTGGATTTTGGACTGAGACTTTGGTTTAAGAAACCTACGTCAGTGTAGTTTATCGATTTTAAGATTTCTTTGCGGCTTCTCTCACGTTGGTATTTGGTTGTTTGATTAACCAGAAAGAGTAGTGTTGCTGTAGTTGAAAGTGTTTACATCGACAAATTTTTGAATATTGAAAGCTCTTTGATTTGTATAGGTGTTATATGTATTCTAGATTGCCGAAGATGGTTGAGTTAGTGTGTTTATCTAGGTTTAGATCTCTAGGCCTTGTTGCACTAGAAGTTCTACCAATGTTTCTTCTTACGTATAATACTAGTATCTTGTGTTCCTGCGTTAAAGTATTTTGTCTCGTTAGCGTAAATACTATATATAAATAATATAGTAAATTCGACTGCACACAGAGTTTTTGCCATTGTTCCGGTTTCGCTTGCTACCCATCGGATGAAAAGAAGCCTGTTTCTACTTAAAACATAAGTTATTTCAACTTTCTACAAAGATAAAACTACTTTCATAAGTCTTTGTATTCCATATTATATTTAGACCAGACATTTAGATAACATCAAACATCTGACGCATTCATAGTGTTTACAACTAGTTGTTCTAACAGACTGCCATTGAAACAGAGTTATCTGCATTTAATTGTGGGCTACTTTAATTAATTCACAAAGAAGACAACTGCATCTTATAAGTTGTGAGAAATCATTCAAAAAGCAACGCAGTCGAATTTTGCCGTTTATACACGCTTCAACATTAATACACGTTCAGTCGCTCACTGGTAAGATGTTATTATGATGGCACATTACCAATTGGTATTCGTTATATATTAGAAAGTCGGTTCTTTCACTGTATTTTTAATACGTTAATGTGCAAACTCCTTACTTATATGCCAATATTTTCTATATACTGAAGCGTTTATATACTGAAAATTTTGAATCTGTAAAAATACACAAGTTATTTTTATTTTATAAGTAACAAGTGTAAAACAAATACAGGTTACATTTGGCATTTTATGACCAACAGAAAATTGAATACTATTTGGGGTATTCAAAAAATAGTATTTATCTGTTTTGTTCGTTTCTTATCGATATTGACCCATGTCGTGCTGTACGCTTATATTACGTGCATATGGTGCCAAAATACTCACAAATTCCTCTTGAAGAAGTACTACATCTCTCACTCACCAAACTTTTATTTATGCTTACATAATCTAAGTTTTAAAATTATGTCTTTGCGGACAACATGGGAGTGTTTACTCTTGAAGAAGCGATTTCATATCCAATCTTTGATTAAAATATCCATTGAATTCTGCTGCTTCTTGGCCTTCCTTTTCTTCTCGTGTTGACTTTACTTCATTCCCTATCTGCCCAGTAAAGATATCTATTTACAAGATCTTCAGTGTTCTAGACTTCCTGGCTGCCAATTTTCTTATGACTATCTAGCATTAGGTTTGGTTGATGAGTATGCGTTAAAAACACGTCTTTAAGATACCCACTAAGTTAGATTTAATCTTACTAATTGGCGACTTGGACTACATCTGCTTCAATTATTATATCTAACTCGCTGACTTAAGTCCTGCTGAACATTTTACTCAAATAACTCGTCGTTACACAAGTCTGTTTTGATTCAACAAAGGGGATTTGCGACTGATTTAGCTAAGTATTTTGTTGTAAAGGCGCTTGTGGGGCTTCCTTGGATTTTGGACTGAGACTTTGGTTTAAGAAACCTACGTCAGTGTAGTTTATCGATTTTAAGATTTCTTTGCGGCTTCTCTCACGTTGGTATTTGGTTGTTTGATTAACCAGAAAGAGTAGTGTTGCTGTAGTTGAAAGTGTTTACATCGACAAATTTTTGAATATTGAAAGCTCTTTGATTTGTATAGGTGTTATCTGTATTCTAGATTGCCGAAGATGGTTGAGTTAGTGTGTTTATCTAGGTTTAGATCTCTAGGCCTTGTTGCACTAGAAGTTCTACCAATGTTTCTTCTTACGTATAATACTAGTATCTTGTGTTCCTGCGTTAAAGTATTTTGTCTCGTTAGCGTAAATACTATATATAAATAATATAGTAAATTCGACTGCACACAGAGTTTTTGCCATTGTTCCGGTTTCGCTTGCTACCCATCGGATGAAAAGAAGCCTGTTTCTACTTAAAACATAAGTTATTTCAACTTTCTACAAAGATAAAACTACTTAAACTCTTAATTCCGGAGGATTAAAAGTTTTAATCGTCCACGATTCTAGCGTGCTTTGGCCATTATCATCGTGATAACATAATATCACGATGAGATTTGGTCGATAGTTAATTGTTTTGTATTGAAGTGTGATGTATATAATTATATTTTTGAGAAATATATAATAAATGAACACTCCACATAATTGCTTTTGTAATGGTGCGATAGAAATCTAATCAATGACAGCAAGGACTTAGAAAAGATCCTCCAAAAGTATAGCCGATGATAAATATATTATTTATAAGTTATATAATACATCATATTACATTCTTCAGATTTAGAAATAATATATGATTAAACTATTATATAAAAGTATACAAATACACGTGAATTTAGACATTTAATCGTTGATTCTATATATTTACATATATCGCACCGTTATTTATATAATCCACTCCAAAGCTATCGCATCAACACAAATGTGGCGCTACAGCTTATCATCGTCTCTATCGCGCTACAGCGTCTTTTGATGATTCTTATCGTCTATTGGTTGGCTTTAATTTAAAACTTACTAATGACAATTCAAAAATAAACTGGATCTTTAATAAAAGAGAGTCGTGGATTTAAAGAAATTGAACCATAATTTTTGAATTATACTAATCGAAGTCATTGAAAACGAGCTGTCTTAGAAACGGAACTCACATGTATTTTCACTGGACTTTATCTTTGAAGCTCTTCTGGGTCTCATTTGTTTCCACGTACACGCACTCATGGCCACTAGTCAGGTTCGTGAGACTTTGCTTCGAACTGCTTGTACTTCGTGTGAACTGCTTTGTCTTCGAGTCTCATAAGCTTGACGGCTGAAACTGGGCGTCTACAGCGCTCGTCTGCCCGAAGCACGCCGTACTTTCCCTTTCCGTTCTCACTAGTATAAGCGGTGCAGCAGTCTCTTTCTGCTGGCGTCGGTCGTCTTCATTTGTAAGAAGTGGCATGAGAGAAACGCTTGTAATATGTAATAAATACACATTTATATAATTGTCACAAAATGAAACTCGAACAACTTTACTCGGAAAGCAGGTCAGAGCGGTTCGCTTTCGGGATGGATGGCTCTGGCTGTGGTATGTAGAACCCGCGAGTATCAGAGAAACAGGTCCCAAGTCGACTTTGAGAAACTGGAAAAATATTTCACTGTTTTCGTCTGCTTCGACCGCTGGATTTC
Organism: Hexamita inflata; assembly: GCA_963988835.1. NCBI lineage: Eukaryota > Fornicata > Diplomonadida > Hexamitidae > Hexamita > Hexamita inflata. The sequence continues at coordinate 51,058 of CAXDID010000927.1, read as the reverse complement.
TGGAAAGAAAGCTAAACTCCTCGAAGACTTCGGGAGCGAGCTGGATAACACGAATCGACTATGATAAATGAATATATAAGTGCTCACTCGTCTGCTGGAAGTCTTAGAAACGGAACTCACTTGTATTTTCACTGGACTTTATCGTAAAAGCTCTTCTGGGTCTCATTTGTTTCCACGTACACGCACTCATGGCCACTAGTCAGGTTCGTGAGACTTTGCTTCGAACTGCTTGTACTTCGTGTGAACTGCTTTGTCTTCGAGTCTCATAAGCTTGACGGCTGAAACTGGGCGTCTACAGCGCTCGTCTGCCCGAAGCACGCCGTACTTTCCCATTCCGTTCTCACTAGTATAAGCGGTGCAGCAGTCTCTTTCTGCTGGCGTCGGTCGTCTTCATTTGTAAGAAGTGGCATGAGAGAAACGCTTGTAATATGTAATAAATACACATTTATATAATTGTCACAAAATGAAACTCGAACAACTTTACTCGGAAAGCAGGTCAGAGCGGTTCGCTTTCGGGATGGATGGCTCTGGCTGTGGTATGTAGAACCCGCGAGTATCAGAGAAACAGGTCCCAAGTCGACTTTGAGAAACTGGAATATTATTTCACTGTTTTCGTCTGCTTCGACCGCTGGATTTCTGGAAAGAAAGCTAAACTCCTCGAAGACTTCGGGAGCGAGCTGGATAACACGAATCGACTATGATAAATGAATATATAAGTGCTCACTCGTCTGCTGGAAGTCTTAGAAACGGAACTCACATGTATTTTCACTGGACTTTATCGTAAAAGCTCTTCTGGGTCTCATTTGTTTCCACGTACACGCACTCATGGCCACTAGTCAGGTTCGTGAGACTTTGCTTCGAACTGCTTGTACTTCGTGTGAACTGCTTTGTCTTCGAGTCTCATAAGCTTGACGGCTGAAACTGGGCGTCTACAGCGCTCGTCTGCCCGAAGCACGCCGTACTTTCCCTTTCCGTTCTCACTAGTATAAGCGGTGCAGCAGTCTCTTTCTGCTGGCGTCGGTCGTCTTCATTTGTAAGAAGTGGCATGAGAGAAACGCTTGTAATATGTAATAAATACACATTTATATAATTGTCACAAAATGAAACTCGAACAACTTTACTCAGAAAGCAGGTCAGAGCGGCTCGCTTTCGGGATGGATGGCTCTGGCTGTGGTATGTAGAACCCGCGAGTATCAGAGAAACAGGTTCCAAGTCGACTTTGAGAAACTGGAAAAATATTTCACTGTTTTCGTCTGCTTCGACCGCTGGATTTCTGGAAAGAAAGCTAAACTCCTCGAAGACTTCGGGAGCGAGCTGGATAACACGAATCGACTATGATAAATGAATATATAAGTGCTCACTCGTCTGCTGGAAGTCTTAGAAACGGAACTCACATGTATTTTCACTGGACTTTATCGTAAAAGCTCTTCTGGGTCTCATTTGTTTCCACGTACACGCACTCATGGCCACTAGTCAGGTTCGTGAGACTTTGCTTCGAACTGCTTGTACTTCGTGTGAACTGCTTTGTCTTCGAGTCTCATAAGCTTGACGGCTGAAACTGGGCGTCTACAGCGCTCGTCTGCCCGAAGCACGCCGTACTTTCCCATTCCGTTCTCACTAGTATAAGCGGTGCAGCAGTCTCTTTCTGCTGGCGTCGGTCGTCTTCATTTGTAAGAAGTGGTATGAGAGAAACGCTTGTAATATGTAATAAATACACATTTATATAATTGTCACAAAATGAAACTCGAACAACTTTACTCAGAAAGCAGCTCAGAGCGGCTCGCTTTCGGGATGGATGGCTCTGGCTGTGGTATGTAGAACCCGCGAGTATCAGAGAAACAGGTTCCAAGTCGACTTCGAGAAACTGGAATATTATTTCACTGTTTTCGTCTGCTTCGACCGCTGGATTTCTGGAAAGAAAGCTAAACTCCTCGAAGACTTTGGGAGCGAGCTGGATAACACGAATCGACTATGATAAATGAATATATAAGTACTCACTCGTCTGCTGGAAGTCTTAGAAACGGAACTCACTTGTCTTTTCACTGGACTTTATCGTCAAAGCTCTTCTGGGTCTCATTTGTTTCCACGTACACGCACTCATGGCCACTAGTCAGGTTCGTGAGACTTTGCTTCGAACTGCTTGTACTTCGTGTGAACTGCTTTGTCTTCGAGTCTCATAAGCTTGACGGCTGAAACTGGGCGTCTACAGCGCTCGTCTGCCCGAAGCACGCCGTACTTTCCCATTCCGTTCTCACTAGTATAAGCGGTGCAGCAGTCTCTTTCTGCTGGCGTCGGTCGTCTTCATTTGTAAGAAGTGGCATGAGAGAAACGCTTGTAATATGTAATAAATACACAATTATATAATTGTCATAAAATGAAACTCAAACAACTTTACTCGGAAAGCAGGTCAGAGCGATTAACTTTCGAGATGGATGGCTCTGGCTGTGGTAAGTAGAACCCGCGAGTATCGGCGAAACTGGTTCCAAGTCGACTTTGAGAAACTGGAATATTATTTCACTGTTTTCGTCTGCTTCGACCGCTGGATTTCTGGAAAGAAAGCTAAACTCCTCGAAGACTTCGGGAGCGAGCTGGATAACACGAATCGACTATGATAAATGAATATATAAGTGCTCACTCGTCTGCTGGAAGTCTTAGAAACGGAACTCACATGTATTTTCACTGGACTTTATCGTAAAAGCTCTTCTGGGTCTCATTTGTTTCCACGTACACGCACTCATGGCCACTAGTCAGGTTCGTGAGACTTTGCTTCGAACTGCTTGTACTTCGTGTGAACTGCTTTGTCTTCGAGTCTCATAAGCTTGACGGCTGAAACTGGGCGTCTACAGCGCTCGTCTGCCCGAAGCACGCCGTACTTTCCCATTCCGTTCTCACTAGTATAAGCGGTGCAGCAGTCTCTTTCTGCTGGCGTCGGTCGTCTTCATTTGTAAGAAGTGGCATGAGAGAAACGCTTGTAATATGTAATAAATACACATTTATATAATTGTCACAAAATGAAACTCGAACAACTTTACTCGGAAAGCAGGTCAGAGCGGTTCGCTTTCGGGATGGATGGCTCTGGCTGTGGTATGTAGAACCCGCGAGTATCAGAGAAACAGGTCCCAAGTCGACTTTGAGAAACTGGAAAAATGTTTGACTGTTTTCGTCTGCTTCGACCGCTGGATTTCTGGAAAGAAAGCTAAACTCCTCGAAGACTTCGGGAGCGAGCTGGATAACACGAATCGACTATGATAAATGAATATATAAGTGCTCACTCGTCTGCTGGAAGTCTTAGAAACGGAACTCACTTGTCTTTTCACTGGACTTTATCGTAAAAGCTCTTCTGGGTCTCATTTGTTTCCACGTACACGCACTCATGGCCACTAGTCAGGTTCGTGAGACTTTGCTTCGAACTGCTTGTACTTCGTGTGAACTGCTTTGTCTTCGAGTCTCATAAGCTTGACGGCTGAAACTGGGCGTCTACAGCGCTCGTCTGCCCGAAGCACGCCGTACTTTCCCTTTCCGTTCTCACTAGTATAAGCGGTGCAGCAGTCTCTTTCTGCTGGCGTCGGTCGTCTTCATTTGTAAGAAGTGGTATGAGAGAAACGCTTGTAATATGTAATAAATACACAATTATATAATTGTCATAAAATGAAACTCAAACAACTTTACTCGGAAAGCAGGTCAGAGCGATTAACTTTCGAGATGGATGGCTCTGACTGTGGTAAGTAGAACCCGCGAGTATCGGCGAAACTGGTTCCAAGTCGACTTTGAGAAACTGGAATATTATTTCACTGTTTTCGTCTGCTTCGACCGCTGGATTTCTGGAAAGAAAGCTAAACTCCTCGAAGACTTCGGGAGCGAGCTGGATAACACGAATCGACTATGATAAATGAATATATAAGTGCTCACTCGTCTGCTGGAAGTCTTAGAAACGGAACTCACTTGTATTTTCACTGGACTTTATCGTAAAAGCTCTTCTGGGTCTCATTTGTTTCTATATGCACGCACTCACGCCCACTAGTCAGATAAGTGCGATTATACTTCGGACTGCTTGCACTTCGTGTGAACTGCTTTGTCTTCGAGTCTCATAAGCTTGACGGCTGAAACTGGGCGTCTACAGCGCTCGTCTGCCCGAAGCACGCCGTACTTTCCCATTCCGTTCTCACTAGTATAAGCGGTGCAGCAGTCTCTTTCTGCTGGCGTCGGTCGTCTTCATTTGTAAGAAGTGGCCAGTGACCTGAGTACAACTTTTCAAGCAAAAGATGTTTCCATTCCTCAAAGAAAGTGCAACTGAATAAGCCATGGATGTTGTGATCTGAATGTGCTTGTTGTGCCTTGCGCTATGGCTATCAGAAGATAATTCAGGGAAGCTCATTTTAATCAGTAAATCAACTTGACACAGACAGCGTGTCCAAGAGTTGACGATGAACAGCACGGCCACAACCATAAACTGTGGCGACATGTAAGAACATTTTCGTAGACCATCAGACTGAGTTCATGTGTACAGAAGTACAAAAGCAGTTGGTTGTAAAAATAGACATGAACAAACAATCGTAAATTTGCTGCGTTTATAAGCTAAATCTTGTTAATTGTTCAAACATTAGTCTACATGCTATAATTAAACTGATTTAAATACAAATTAAATTTGATTTGATCATTTTAGCAACAATAATACAAATAGTAAATTGGTTTGATTTTCTATAAATCAGTGAATTAAGTGCAATCACATGAAACGGCTTGAGAAACTTGTATAAATTATACAATCTTAAATAAAGTGAATAAAATAATGAATTTGTTTTAGAAATTGAAACGCATAGCTTTGAATAAATTTAAACTTGCGATCTGTTAAAACAACTCAGAATAAGCAGGTAGAAATGATTTCAGCTTCAAAAAAGCGTAAGTCGGTTTTAAAGCATGCTATTATCAATATAACACAGGAAAATCACTGAATTGCAAAGGAATCGCGGTGGGACAGATAATTTTTCCAAATCATCATTCATTTCAACTTGAAAAGCTAATCTGCTCGGAAATTCTGCGCTCTGTTGCCATCAGAACAAAGTCGCTGACATTAGCCCAAGTGGCTCCAAATACAGACCATCATCGGAAAGTTCTCATTTATACTGTGTAATCTTCGGGTGCTCAGGCAGAGCATATAATTTCTAAATACTGGGAAAGTACACCTAGAATGCCCTGTAAAGCGAATTTCAGGTCAAGATCAATTTTTTCAGATTCAAGTTACCATTTGAGCAACAGTCTTTCATTAGTGGAGTGGATGAATATGTGTAAATTATGCGAATGGCTATTTGACTGTAATAAATGTGCAATTACGATTCTCGATCTTGCGTTTTAAATAATTTTTAAATAATAGTGGTGAGAAAAATGGTATTGTGCTGCAGTGGTATATAAATCGAAAATATTCGCGGTGCGGAAGCTATTAGATGGGGTAAAGTGAAATAAGGTAGAAATGTGCCGGAGGGTGGGAATAGTGCGTTGGGAAGATAGAGATGTGCGAAAAATACTTTTTTGGGTTAAAATAGTAAATAGGTGAGTTAGAGAAGAACAATTGCAAAGTGTGAGCTTTGGGGGTGGTTGTATGCATGTACATCATGTAATCCAGCATTCGTGGACTAGTATATACATTCATATAACATCAGTCTTAAATCACTTTCCCGTACACCAGGTGCAGCCTGGGGCCTCTATCCCATGCCTGGGTCTTGTCCTTTACCCGAAACACTATTTCGTTTTTGATTATTATTTTTATACTTCTTACCTTATTTCTATTTCTTTCTATTACTTCTATTACTTTCTATTCTCTATATTCCATTCCTAGTACCATAGTATTTCATTCCCATCCTTGACTCTTACCCCCATCACCATCACTTTCGTCCCTCCCCCATCACCATGACTCTCTCTTCCCTCCCCCATCACCATGACTCTTTCGTCCCTCCACCATCACCATGACTCTCTCTTCCCTCCACCATCACCTTGACTCTTACACACCCAGGCCATCACCTTGACACCTGGATTCCCATCCCATAGGTGGTCCTGTGGTGGTGTCCTGTCTCCTCTCCCTCCTCTCCCTCCACCTGGTACTACTCCTGCTCCACCTGCATGCCCCCGGTACGCCTGCCCTGCTGGGAACTAGGGCCTCCTGGGACTGCTACGGCCTGGTGTGGGTGGTGCTGGGGCCTGTGGCTGTGAGTTAGATTGAAAATATGGTATGGTGGTTGTGGTGGTAATGGTGGTGTATAAATGCATTAAAATATACGTGGGGTATTGCTATATATGTGTAAATGGATATTGAAATAGTTTATTTTTAACGCCGCGAATTAACTGCCGGAGTTGTTGTAATTGTGGAGTGTGAATATATAATTAAAACAGTGTTGGGTGTGGAAAGTAATTCGAGTGGTAGGACTGTTTTGCTGATTAGCTGCTATTAGTTCTTTTGGTTAAATCCGGGGCTCTCTAGCTTGCCTGGTTCGCTAGTTATTGTTGCCTTTGCTGTTATCCGAAAGTATCTTTTATTTTGTTTAAACACTTTTGTAAATTGGAGTGTGTGGTAACATGGTGGTCTAAAATCAGTATTGTGTTGTTTCTGTGGATTCCCGGAAAAGCGTCGTTGTATCACCGGCCAAAGATAGAAGGAGCTCTGTCGGGATATGCAAAAGTACAGGTGAACGCCTTCAAACTGTACATTGTCAACTGGGGTCTTTTTGACTTTGTCTGAAAAGTGTAGGGCTTATTATGATAGTGATAATTGTAAAAATTCGGTTCACTGAACTGGATTTGAGTCCGGCTTCTGGGCCCATCTAATTTGTACCCGTGATTTTTGGGTCGTTTCTGGGAAAAATCAGGAGGTGTACTGGGGCCGTATGTTGCTGTTTTGTGGAAGGAAAGTGATTGGAACCGAATCCGATGTCGAGATTTAGCGTCGAGACCTAAGTGGTGGGAATTTTAATTTGGGTCAGTTTGGTCATACTGGGAGCCTTGGGGCATGCCTGTGGGCCGTATATTTGGAGCCTGGGCATTTGTGGAGGCTGAAATGGAGTGGATCTGGTAAGTTGCTGGGGATGGCGCGGCTGCAATAGTTGTCATTAAATCGTTTTTAAGATTCGGTCACATACTTTTTATAGTGTGATTTATTGTAATTTTGGGACTATTGGTTTTGGCGCTGTGTGGGGTAGTTTGGTGGTTTTTGATAATTTTGAGATTTAGTTACCTTGAATCTGTGTTTACATGAAAGTTTGAGGTAAAAGTGAGTTGGGTCTATGTTACATAGATTTTAATTTGGTGGAGTTTGGGCCATATTGGAGCTCTCTAAGTGGTCTGGTTGTCGAGATAACGGCGCCTGGGCATTTTTGGAGGGTCGATTGGAGTGAAAGTAATGACATTGGTCTACGTTAAATACGGGTACTTGATGAGTATTTTGGTGAATATTAGAAAATTCTATGTTTGCTGCATCTCGAGATATCTGCGCCTTGTCGAGATTCATGTTAACTTTTGGAAATCTCTTCCTGGAATTGGGAGTTGGAACTCGCGTTTTCGCTGCCTGGTGTCTAGATTCCGGGTTGGAATTAGGTACCAATGTGTTCTTCTCCCTTGCTTTTGCCTCTGGGCCTTGCTTTTGGCCGCCTAGTTCGCTTTTCGCTTGCTTTTGAGGGACAATATTTTGAAAAGTGCAGATTTCCTACTGTAAACACGGAGGAGGGTCTCTTTTGGAGGGTCGGGTTTACTTTTCTGGTAGGGAACTTGGACTTCGCCCTCTCTGATCGTGCTTCAGGTAGCAATATGTAGGGAAAGCAAGGAGAAACGCTCGGCGACCCACCTTGGACCTCCGGCTTTCACTGCCTGGCAAGCATATTAGCACTCTATTTTACTTATTTGCTTGCTCAAAGTTTCATTTTGTTGCTTGGTCCCAACATAATTGCCGCCTTGAAATTTTAAAAATATTTTCCAGGTCAAAAATAAATTAATCAATTCCGCTTTCGATATTTTTCCTACTGTAAACACGGAGGACACTCGATTCCAGGTTTGGACTTTCATTTTCCTACCGGAAATCTAGACCTGACCCGCTCTAATCGCGTATTTTAAGATAAATCCTCAAAATCATGGGGAAATCTGCCTCCCCGAAGCTCCGGATTTCGGGATCTTGGCCCACAGATAATATTTCCCAACTTCGAGGTGCGGGACTTGGTACTCTCTGGATATTGGCAGATATTGCATATCTGCACATAGTCAAGCGATTTGTTGGACTTTGAGAGAGGGTAGTAAGGCCAAGGGTTTGTCACAATTGGCTGAAAGTTAACTTCTTGGGCGGAGTCTGGAAGCTGGATAGCGGTGGATATACAATTATTAATATAACATTGGGGCTATGTCGTGTGTAAGGTCGGAATTTTTCCAGCTGGTCTGTGCAGCGACTTCATTTTTAGCTCCCCTTGCAGTTTTAAAATTAATAGAAAATATAGGGGAGTGGTGCAAATATGTGTGTACTGTGGGCAGATGCGGGTTTTCCCCAACTCCACTCCCTTCTAGCTGCTCTGAGTGAATCGAAATCAAATTTGAGGTAAATTTTGCGCCAAATTCTGGGACAGGCGTGACTTCTGGTAGAGAATTGAAGGCGCAATTCGCGCGGGCGTTACATGAAGTAGCTTCTGGTAGGGAAAGTGGCGAAATAATTGCGCCAAGACCGGTTTGGAGTGACCTGGTGTGATTTTGCCTTGACCTCGCTGTGATTTTTCCTTACGTTTGGGTGTTGCCTTGAGTATAAATTATTGATTAATAAGCTGCCTAGACGGTGATTGGATCTCATATTATTGCTCTGGTAGCTGCTCTGGGCCGCCTGGAGTGCTCTGCGGGTGCTCGGCTCGACTGCCTTCCTGGTGTTATTGTCCGTGCTGGAGCCTCTGGCGGTGAGTGAGCGCCTGGCCGAGCCTTGGGTCTTGAGTGCTGGCCGCCTTGGCATTTATCATGAATATATGAATATATATGTGCATAAATATTGCGCCCAAGGACCGCGCTGGGAGCTAAAAAGGCACAAAGAAATTTGGCCTCTGCCAGATTTGAAGCCGAGGGTCTTGGTCGAAAACCCTCTGCGTTACCGACTCGGCCAGCCTAGCATATTGATATTTCCTGGATCCGTGGGCAGTAAAAGTGGGAGTAAAAGTGCGCTGCAAAACCCGGATTTGAACCTCGGGCCGCGGCCTCGTTGAGCAGACGTGCTTCCCTCTGAGCCACGTCGGCAGCTGTAGTATTAATAGATTTGCGGGCGCCTAGTCTTACATATTGTGTACTGCAAGCTCTCGGCTAGGTACCGGTTAAGCACTTTACAGTAGTCTCTCGTTCTGTATGACTTTTTCCTTGGTTTCGGCTGCCTTGCTGTGTAATACTGAACTGGTGTCTTTGCTTAGGTGCTTTAGCTGGGGGAATGCGCGGTGGAGGCTGGTAGCAGGTTTGGGTGTGCGTTTCTGGTGGGGGAATGGAGGTGGGCTTGCTCTGGGCTCGCTGCCTGGCGGGACGGCTGCGGTGCGGCGCTGCTTGGAGTAGTGGGTCGCAGTGTGGGGGGTTTCGCTGTCTGGGGCTCTCTTGGGCGGGTGTTGCCTTGGTTTTGCTCGCTGGTTTGCTTGCTGTTCGCCTGCTTAGTTCTCTTTCGGCTGCCTGGTTTCTGTTTTAGTGCAGCAGAATTCTCACTATTTTACTTTCCCTTGGGAAAATGGAGGCTGACTCTCGAATTAAGGGTGCCTAGTTCAAATCCTGGTAGGGAATCGCACGCTGGCCCTCTCTGGGAGCACTTCGCCCTCAACAATCCAATAAAGCAATGGAGTTCTGCCTTGGACAAGTCATACTTTGTAAGGGAGTTTCTCTGCCTGGAGCTCCTGAAAGCACTTGCTGAACTCACTTTGCTCTCTGATTCCTCTCTCGTTCGCTTGCCTCGTTCTCTTTCAGCTGCCTAGCCCGTTCTCCGCCTTGAATTTTATCAATAAATTTTAACTTTCTCACTTTCCCTACCAGAATTCAAAACTGACACTCGATTCCAGGTTTTGGACCTTGATTTCTGGTAGGGAAAGTGAAGTTTGAGCTCTCTGAACACACGTTTTCAGAATAATGGGCTAAAAGCAAGGGAAAATCGAAAAATCACTGGATCTGCTTCGGGCAAGTTGTTCTCAGTAAGGCGGGCTGAGCTGCCTGGAGCACTTAGAAGCACTTGCTGCCTTGATTTTGCACACTGAAACCTCTCTCGTTCGCCTTCCTCGTTCTCTTTGGTCAGCCTTGTACCGTTCTCTGTCCTTGATTTTCTCACTTTTGAACTTTCCCTAGCGGAATTCAAAGCCGACTCTCGATTTCAGGTCGCTTAGTTCAAAACCTGGTAGAGAAATGAAAGTTTGGGCTCTCTGAAAGCACTTTCTGAAGAAAATGACCGAAAAGCAAGGGAAAATTGGATTTCGGTCAGTTCTGCCTTGAGCAAGTCACAAACTGCAAGGGAGTTTCGTTGCCTGAAGCTCCTTAAAGCACTTGCCGCCTTGATTTTGCTCTCTGACTTCTCTCTTGTTCGCCTTCCTCGCTCTCTTTCATCTGCCTTACACCGTTCTCTGCCCTTGATTTTCTCACTTCTGAACTTTCTCTACCAGAAATCAAAACTGACCATCGATTCCAGGTTTTGGTCTTGAATTCTGGTAGGGAAAGTGAAGTTTGAGCTCTCTGAACGCACTTCGCCTGCAACGATCCACTAAAGCAAGGGAAAACCAAACCCACAGAGCACGCCAAGCAACCAAACCCAAGGCCAATTCGCTGCCTCAAGCACGATTCAGCCCAAACCAGCACGCACTGCCTCACTCAGCCGCCACAAGCTCGCCTCCATCACACATTATCGCCCGCCTTGCTCCATTTTACAACAACAAAAATTTAACTAACTTCACTTTCCCTACCAGAAATCAAAACTAACACTCGATTCCAGGTTTCGACCCTCAAATCCCTACCGCAAATCGCACGCTGACCCTCTCTGGGAGCACTTTCCGCCAAATACCGCCAAAAAGAACCGCAAAACCGCTGTCCCAAGCGCCCGGAAACGGCGATCTCGGCACACACGGCAGCGACACCTCCGCTCCACGGCGCAAAATGGTACTGACCGGGTACTGTCACTTACCATATATGTGCAGTTACTCAAGCATTATCTTCCCACTCGCTGCAGGCTCCTCTCGTCCGGGGTTAGTCACTTTTGGCCGAAAGTTATCCTCTTGGGCGGGGTATGGAAGCTGGGGAGCTGTGGCTTTACACAAACTAATATCACATGGAGGCTGTAGTGTGTGTAACCTTGGAAATTTTCCAGCAGCGCCCCACAGCGACTTCGTTTTTAGGGACCTCGATTAAACACACTAATAATGGCTAAAGTGGGGAGTGGGTGAATTATGTAAGCACTGGTACCGTATGCGTGAGAACCCCATCTCCGCTCCACGGTGTCTTAGCTGAGTGAATCCAAACCGAATTTGGTCCAAATTTTGCGCCAAATTCTGGGACAGCCCCAACTTCTGGGAGGGAATCGGTGGTGGGTCTGGTCTTGGGGTCCTCGGTGTTGGTTCTGGCAGGGAAAGTGGCCGAATTATTGCGCCAAGACCCGTTTCGGGGTCATTTGGAGTGACTTTTGTTTGCTTTGGGCGTGTTCTTGGGATTATTGTTGCTCACTTGTGGGAGGCTATTTGAGTGCTTGGGGTGCTTGGACCGAGTAACAAGTATCTTGCTGGTCCGCCTTGCTTGCTTTCTGCCGCGAGTGCTGCCTTTTGGTTCTGTCCGGGTCTCTTTAGCGGTCTTCTGGGCGGAGTTGCTGCTGCCTTGTGCCGCCTTGTGCTTCCGAGTGGTGCTGCCTGGGCCGCCTAGCGCGACTTGCAGCAGAAGTAAGGCGCTCTGGCTCACACAAGCACCTCTGAGCTGCCTTGGTTGCTGAGCTACTGCCGCCTTGGCCATGCAACCTGGCACCTTGTTGGACTTGTCCCGGTTTTGGCGGTAAAAAGGGCGCAAAATAAAAAACCTCCTCCTACCTGAGTTGAACTGGCCAGGTAGGGGTCTTCGGCTTCGACGGAACTCGCGTGTGCTACCTCTCTAGGCTATACCAGCTGGTTAGCCTTTTATAAACTTATAAGGGTCTGGTTGCTAGCACCGAAAGCCCCTTCCTGGACACTGCTTTTACCTGGTTCCGGCGTTCGTGGTTATTTTGGCCCCTTTTCGCCGCCTGCTATTTGTTGTCAGTGTCTTCCGCCTGCTCTTCTGGCTGCTGCTGGGCTGTCCTTGCTTGCCTGGTGACCGAGCTGGGTCCGCCTGGAGCACTTACTGCCTTGAATCTGGTGCTCTCGCTCTTACTTTGGCGCTGGAGCTGCCTTGCTCGCCGAGTTGCAGTCGCCTTGCCTTGCTTTTACGCTGCTCGCCTTCGCTTTGAGCCCGTTTTGCTCGCCTTGTGCTTGCTTTTCGAGCTTCCGCCTGCGCCTGGGCTCCATTTGCTATTGCTTTCCTCTCTGTTCGCCTTCGGTCTCGCCTGGGGAGCGCTGAAAGTCTAGCTCAGGAAGGAAATCGGTGGAGAGTGATGCTGCGACTGCCTGCTGTATGCTGCCTTGTGCTGTAACTGCCTTGGATCTGGTGCTCTGGCTCTTACTTCAGCTCTCTGGCTTGCTTACTCACTGAGTTGCAGCCGCCTTGCTCTCAATAATTACCGCTCGCCTTCGCTTCGAGCCCGCTTTGCTCGCCTTCCGCCTGCTTTTGGGCCTTCCGCCACGTTTTCGCCTGCATTTCGCCTTCCAGCAGCGATTTTGCTCTCTATAATACCGCCTTGGCTGGGATTCTGCGCCTGGCAGCTGAATTATTGCAGAGGAAGCACGGCGCCTCGCCTGCAATTAACATTGTTTCTCTCCCAGAAATTCAGTCCGGGGCTCTCCAGCGCGCTTCAAGCTCAAGTTGCAGGCGCCTGCCCGACTGTTTAGCCTACCTACCGAGCCTGGCTTTTCTGCCTGCTTTTGCTCGCTTTCGGGCCGCCTGGGCTCTCTGACTGCGCCTGGGCTCGCCTTTATGAGCTGCCTGGCCTACTTTCAGTGCTGTTTCTCGCTCTCTGCTTCAATCCCAGCTTCTTTAGCACGCTTATTAGCCGAGTAATTGCCGCCTTGACTCCATCAGGCTTCCCCAAGAGAGCTTCAGCGAGCTAAATAGCCCACTTTCCCTGCCAAAATATACGCCCAGGTGCTCGAAACGCGTGTCTCCCACGAAAATCGCTTTTTCCAGGCAGAATTATTTTCGCCTAGGAAAATCACGCGTTTTCCCGCCCAGCCCTCAAATCCCGGTAGGAAATCGCAGCTCCGACATGCTCCAAAGTGACCTCACAAAGTGAAAAAGCTCAGGCAGAAATTTTCACAGCAAGGCGAAATCTCTCAGGCGAAGCTCTGCCGACCCTCCAGCAAGGCCGCCTGGCGTGCTCTCCGGGCCGAATCTCGCCTAGTGCTTCAGTCCGGAACTCCGCAGCGGTCTTCTAGCCCGAGCTGCAGCCGCCTTCTCTCTCACTCACTCTCTCTCTTACACTCAAGCACACTCTCACAGGCTCTCTCGCCTGAACCCAGAGCCCAAAAGCACCGTGAAAGCCCCAGCGGCGCACTCGCCAGCAAAATTCCCCCACAAAACATCAACGCCCCAACCGAGGCCCTCTCCCGAACTCGCCTCCCTTGAAACCGCACCGACTCCCTAGCGGAATAAAACCAGCACCCCCTCGAAACGCAATTGGACGCACTTTTTCCTACCAGGTTTTTTCCCGCCCGGAAATCGGACCCCGAAACCTGGAAACGCATGTCAAAAAATTTCTCCCCATGAAAAAGCGCGAAAAAGATCAGACACGCTCTCCGGAGAGGGCCTCCCCATGAAATTCGCGCTTTTTCGCACATTTCGCAAGCGAGACCCTCGCCAAAACGGCCTCTGGTAGGAAAAAAGCGAAAATTTCCTAGCGCGAAAATTCCCGGGCGCGAAAAAGCGATTTTTTCCTACCAGACATTTTTTTCCGGTAGGAAAATCGCGGCCCGAAACCTGGAATCGCGTGTGAGGTTCGGTAAAGTGCAGATTTCCTAGCGAAAATAGGGGGCCAAATTAACACGATGAGCCGCAACCTGCAGCCACGGGCGTCCGCCACGAAGGCGTATTAGCTATGAGAGGGCACGTGAAGACTCTCGGAGGAAAATTTTGTCGGGCGAAATCGCAGCGCGGGAGGCCGCGCCCAGCAGGGAAACGTGTCCGCAGGCGAGCGGGCGGTGCAGCGGGAATTCTGGAGAAGAACGATACTCTCAACGCCTTGTATGGGGAAGGTTACCCGCGGAGGAAGGGCAGCAGCCTGTCCGCGGCGCACCTGGGAGTGCCGAGCATCGCCGACGCCTGCGGAGAACGGGCCGGGCTGGGGCCGGAGGAGGGAGAACCGGGGCCTCGGGTCGCCTTCCGGGCTGCGGAGACTTGAACTGCAGGCGCGGGCGGACAGAGAAGCGGGCTACCTGGGCTGGCGGGCGCTGGGGCAGGAAACCGCGTACTGTATGGGCGACGAAAGGCCCTGGCCGGAAGACCGCCGGCGGAGGAAACCTTCTGCGACAAGTTGTACAGTAGGGAAATTCGATTGAATCGTGGTTCGGATGGAGGTTGCTAGTGGAGCTGCGTTGCGAGAACGTGGTTACCTGGTTGAACCTGCCAGAAGGGCAAGCTAAGATTAAGGATTAAGCCATGCATGCCAGGTATAAGCTAATACACAGGTGAAACTGCGAACGGCTCATTAAATCAGTTGAAATGTCTCGTGCTTTATTCGTAGTCGGCTAATACGGGCAACTCTCTTACTAATCGTGCTTCGTTACATCGGTAGTGAGAGCGATCTCGGGTTGATTTATGTTGTAAAAATGACTGTTAGGCAGGCACGATCAGCTTCTGACGCATCATTAAGTAGGAGAAGTAAAGGTTATCCTATGAGTTCACGCGTACGGAGAATTAGGGTTCGACTCCGGAGAATGAGCATGAGAGACGGCTCATAGTTCTAAGGGAGGCAGCAGGCGCGGAAATTGCCCAATGTACAAACGTACGAGGCAGTGACGAAAAATCTTGAGCCGGCTTAGGCCGGTATTAAGCTGAGCGAGGCGCACACACCCTCGCGAACGCAATTAGTGGGAGAGCATGGTGCCAGCAGCCGCGGTAATTCCATCACTGATAGCTTTCTCTTACGTTGTTGCAGTTAAAAAGCTCGTAGCCGTTGTTAGCCCGGCGTGTCACTTTGAGAAAATCGGAGTGTTCATTACAGGGAAACCGCTGCACAGTACAGCAAAGAATGACATTGCTCCCCGGCGACGGGGGGTACGGAGTATATGGCGGCGCGGGACTGATAGTATTTGGTGGGGACAGGTGAAATAGGATGATCCACCAAGGACTTTCAACAGCGAAGGCAGTCGGTAAGCGCCGTCCAGTTGGTCAAGAGCGAAAGTGTGAGGATAGACGATGATTAGAAACCGTTTTATTTCACGCCTTAAACGATACCATCTCAGAAGCGGGCTCAGAAGTCCGCATCTCAAGGGAAACCGCAAGGTTTCGGGTTCTGGGGGAAGTATGATTGCAAGATTGAAACTTGAAGGTATTGACGGAAAGATACCACAAGACGTGGAGTCTGCGGCTCAATTTGACTCACCACGCAAATCTTACCAGACCCAGATGCTTTACGGAGCAACAGATTAAGAGTTCTTTTGCGATTGGGCAGTTGGTGGTGCATGGCCGCTCCTAGTTCGTGGTGTAAACTGTCTGCCTTATTGCGTTAACGAGCGAGACAACCACCCCCAGCCTGGGGGGAGCGCCTGCGTTGAGCAGGACGAACGTGGTTGCTCTAGCAGGTCTGTGATGCCCTTAGACACTCTGGGCCGCACGCGTACTACAATGTCGGCTGCACAGCGTCGCCCGGCCTGAAGGCCCGGCCATTCGTGTGAACCGCCGACGTGGTAGGGATCGGAGATTGGAATTTTTCTCCGTGAACGAGGAATGTCTTGTAGGTCTGCGTTATTAGCGCGGGCTGACTATGTCCCTGTCTTTTGTACACACCGCCCGTCGCTCCTACCGACTTGGATGTTTTGGTGAGTTGTCCAGAGTGCGCGCCTCGCGGCATGCACGAAGTTCTGCGAACCCCAATGTCTGGAGGAAGGAGAAGTCGTAACAAGGCTGCTGTAGGGGAACCTGCAGCCGGATCATTAGTGCCAAACAATTTTAAGCCTAACTAAATTTAACAATAATATATAAATCTAACGGATAATAGTGGATCACTAGGCTTGGACATCGACGAAGAGCGTAGAACAGAGCGAAATTTGTGGCGACGAGCCTCAGCCCTATGCGAGTTGTCAATTCTCGAATACCTCAGGCCGCGAGGCCGCGCACCGTACAGAGTTGGTCCAGCTGGGAGGGCGGCGTGCCCTTTTTCTGCAGAGAACAACACGCGACCTGTGCGGTACGAGACTACGGGCCGAACTTAAGCATATCAGTAAGCCCAGGAAAAGAAATCAAAGCGAGATTCCCCCAGTAGCGGCGAGCGAACAGGGACGTGCCAGGCCTGAATTCCAGTTGTGGGCGTGCATTGCAGCGGGGGCAAAGTGCCGTTGAACCGGCCGGACCAAACAGTGCAACTCTGGTTGGCCCCCTTGCACTAGCTGGCGTAGTAGTACTGCTTGAGAGTGTAGTATGAATACGGGTGGTATTCCTCATCCAAGGCCAAATACAGGTCCAAGTCCGATAGCGTATCGAGTAACGTGAGTGAAAGGTGAAAAGTAGACTCAAAGGGGTTGCTTAAAAGACGTGAAACTATTATTTTGAAGGGTAAGCGGGGGCAGCGCATCTGCCGAACCTCTCCTAGAGGGCCGCCGCTTTCCGCCCGTCTCGAAACACGGATTAAGGAGTTACGTTAGACTGCGAGCCAATGCGTGCAAACGCAAGGGCGCAGCGAAAGCGGAAATACTCAGCCATGTTAGGGTGCACCGGTTCACCGGGGCTCCTGTACAGAGTTGTCTGATGTAAACCCGAAAGGTAGTGATCTTTACACGGCGAGGATGAAGCCAGTCGAAAGGCTGGTGGAGGTCCGCAGCAATACTGACGTGCAAATCGTTTGTCAGAGCTGTGTAAAGGGGCGAAAGACTCATCGAACTTCCAAGTAGCTGGTTACGTTCGAAATTTCTCTCAGGATAGCAGCAGTGATTAGCTCCGACAGGTAGAGATAACGATTGGTGGAAAGTGGCCTCCGGGTATGCCCCAACTCTCAAACTTCGAATAGTCGGGATCGCGGGTCTTCCGCAAGGAGCCGCCGCGGTGGAGTATGCACTGCTAGTGGGCCCCTCTGGGTAAGCCGGATGGGCAAGGAGGATTCAGCCTTAAGTGGAGTTACGGTGCGCAACAGGGGCGCATGAGAAAAAACGACGTGTGCTGATACAGACAGCAGGAAGGTGGCCATAAAAGTCGGAAGCCTCTAAGGAGTGTGTTACAACTCACCTGCCGAATCAGTACGCTCGGAAAATGGATCGCGCTGCAGCCTCTGACCTACACTCCACTGGCACGCCGTGCCAGGTAGAACGGGGTGGTGCGGGCGTCGAAGCTTTCTCGTGAGAGGGGGCGGAGCGCGCACTAGTCCAGATCTTAATTGGAGTAGCCAATAATCTGCATGCAGACCACTGAAGAGGAGAAGGATTCCGCAGCCACTGAAACAGTCTGCGGGTGACTCGGACCTAAGCGCTCGGCCACGGCCATTTAAGCGTCGAAAGGGAAGCAGGCTAAGATCCCTGCAGGCCCGCCCACATTCGGCAACGGACGGCGCAGTTCACGGTCTCTCGGTCGGCGCGGTCGGACCATCGCACCGGCTTAATGCTCCAGGGCGTGGGGCAGAGCTAAGCTCTAGAGCCACGTTTCGCAGCTAGAATACGTCCGCGTACACGGACGCGTGCGGGGCCGAGAGACGCCTCAAAATGGACTGCGCGACTCGGGCGGGCACCGTACTGATAACCGCATCAGGTCTCCTAGGCAAGAAACCTCTAGTGAGAAGATAACACGACCAAGGGAAGTCGGCAAATCGGCTCTGTAACCTTGGGATAAAGAGTGGCTCTGAATGCTCGTGCCGGCGGCGCTGCATTGAGACCTCGGGGAAGCGTCGAAGTGGGGCAACCTGCCAGATGTGAGCTGGGTGATCTTTGCAGCCTCTAACGCACCATGGGCAATTCAGAACTGCTACTGACTAGAAGAACCCGACTGTATAATTAAAACATAGCATCTCGATAGCCGCAGCCGGTTTTGACGAGATGTGAATCCTGCCCAGTGCTATGACTGTCAACGTGACGAGAGTCATTCAAGCTCTGGTAAACGGCGGGAGTAACTATGACTCTTTTAAGGTAGCCAAATGCCTCGTCCAGTAATTTTGGACGTGCATGAATGGATTAATGAGGTTCTTACTGTCCCTGGTCGTATCTTCGCGAAACCACAGACTCGGGAACGGGCGAGTGTAACCCTCAGCGGGGCAAGAAGACCCTGTTGAGCTTGACTCCAGCTTGGAATTGTAGAACGGTGATGGTGGTAGAGCGTACAGGGGAGGGCGACCGCAGCATGTAACACCCTGACACTACTCATTGTTCTGCTAACCCGGTAACCGGCCCGGCTTTGGCCTGGGGCTTGTCGGGGACATTTCTAGGTGGGGAGTTTGGCTGGGGCGGCGCGCCTGCTAAAGCGCAACGCAGGCGTCCTAAAACAAGCTCAGACAGGACGGAAACCTGTCGCAGAGCAAAAGAGCAAAAGCTTGTCTGATTGCGTGCGTCAGTGGCGTATGCAACCGTGAAAGCGTGGTCTATCGATCCTTTACGATTCTTGGAATGAATCTGGAGGTGACAGAAAAGTTACCACAGGGATAACTGGCTTGTGGCCGCCAAGCGACCAAAGCGACGTGGCTTTTTGATTCTTAGATGTCGGCTCTTCCTATCATTCTGAAGCAGCATTCAGAAAGTGTTGGATTGTTCACCCATGCAAGGGAACGTGAGCTGGGTTTAGACCGTCGCGAGACAGGTTAGTTTTATCCTACTGAGGACCGCGCACCGCTAGTAATCTAGATTAGTACGAGAGGAACATTTTTATCAAAGCACTGGTTTACAGCCTTGTTTGACAAAGCAGTTGGCTGAAGCCACCCTTTGGCATGTTATGGCTGACAGCCTCTAAGTGAGAATCTCCCCTACAGGTGTGTATGGTTTCACCTGCTTATGAAATAGAAGCGAAACCGCCGCTCTCCATAGACCATGGAGCTCGAGTGCACTGTGAGCTATAAGTAAATTCAAGTAGTTGAGGTGCCACTCTATAGAAATATTCATATTATATGTTAGGCTGCAAGTTTTTGCTAGCTGAGCTTTCCTCGTTTATTTTATTTTTAGCTCTCTGCCGGGTGTCCAATATACCTCCAGGTAACCTGAGCTGGCTGCCTTGGTAAATACTTGGCGTGGTGCTTGGTTGTGTGCTGCCTGGGGCGCTGTGCGGGGCTTGCTGGCTGGGCTGTGGGTGCTGGCTGGGGTGTGCGGGCCTGGTGTGTTCTGTGTGGGCTGCCTGGTGGTGTTCTCTGCCTTGGTTATTTTCTGTTTCTCGCTTTTCACTTTTCACTGTTTTTTCTACCGGGATTTGAGACTGATGCTCGTTTCGGTGGTGCCTGGGTTGGTTTCTGGTAGGGAAGTTTGGGTTTTGGCTCTCGGGAAGTGACTTTCTGAAGAAAATCACCGAAAAGCAAGGGAAAGTTGAAAATCGACTGGATCTGGCTTGAGGAAGTTGCTCTGCGCAAGGGAGTTTTGCTGCCTGAAGTACTCAGAAGCACTCACTGCCTCGACTTTGCTCACTGATTCCTTCACTGTTCTCTTGCATCGCTCTCTTTCCTCCGCCTTGCTTCGTTCTCTGTCCTTGGTTTTCTAACTTTCTCATTTTCTCTACCAGAATTCAAGGCTGACATGCGTTTCGAGGGTGTCTGCTGTAAATCCTGGTAGGGAAATGAGAGTTTTGGCTCTCAGGAAGCACTTTTCGAGAAATTTCGTCAAAAAGCAAGGGAAAGTTGGATTTCGCCTGGAATTGACTCGGGCAAGCTTCTAAAAGCAAGGGAGTTTCTCTGCCTTGGGCTTCTGGAAGCACTTGCTGCCTTGACTTTGCCTACTAATTTCTCTCTTGTTCGCCTTCACTGCTTACTTTTGACTGCCTTGCCCGTTCTCTGCCCTTGATTTTCTCAATAATTTTCACTTTCTCCCTTTCCCTACCAGGATTCAAGACCGACTCTCGTTTCCAGGTTTTCGGTCTTGAATCTTGGTAGGGAAAGTGAACTTTTGGCTCTCAAAATACACTTTTTGAGAAATTTCGCCAAAAAGCAAGGGAAAACAGGATTTCGACCAGATCTGCCTTGGACAAATCGCTCTCGGCAAGGCGGGCTGAGCTGCCTGGGGCACTCTGAAGCAAGCACTGAGCTCACTTTGCCTACTGATTTCCTCACTGTTCGCCTTCCTCGTTCTCTGTCCTCTGCCTTAATCCGTTCTCTGCCCTTGCTTTTCACTGTTTTGAAATTTGCCTAGGGAAAATGGAGGCCGACTCTCGTTTTGAGGGTGCCTGGTTCAAAACCTGGTAGGGAAATGAGAGTTTGGGCTCTCTGGAAGCACTTTCTGAAGAAAATGACCAAAACGCAAGGAAAATCTGGATTTCGGCTGGACTGGACTCGGGCAAGCTACTAAAAGCAAGGGAGTTTCTCTGCCTTGGGCTTCTGGAAGCACCTGCTGCCTTGACTTTGCTTACTGATTCCCTCACTGTTCGCCTTCAGTGCTTGATTTCTTCTGCCTTGCTTCGTTCTCTGCCCAAGATATTTTCACATTTTCACTTTCCCTAGCGGAAGTCAGAGTTGACACTCGTTTTGAGGGTGCCTGCTGTAGTTTCTGGTAGAGAAAGTGAACTTTGTGCTCTCTGCAAGCACTTTTTGAGAAATATTGTCAAAAAGCAAGGCAAAGTTGGATTTCGACTGAAACTTGCTTGTACAAGTCACTCTCGACAAGGGAGTTTCGTTGCCTTGGGCTTCTGGAAGCACCTGCTGGCTTGACTTTGCTCACTGACTTCCTTACTGTTCTCTTGCATCGCTCTCTTTCAGCTGCCTTGCTCCGTTCTCTGTCCTTGCTTTTCTCACTTTTGAACTTTCCCTACCAGGATTTTGGACTGACACTCGATTTGAGGTAGTCGTCCTTGATTTCTGCTAGGGAAAGTGAACTTTTGGCTCTCGAAACTCACTTTTTGAGAAATTTCGTCTAAAAGCAAGGGAAATATGAATTTCGGCTGGATCTGGCTTGAGGAAGTTGCGTCAAGTAAGGGGGTTTCTCTGTCTGAAGCTCCTGAAAGCACTTGCTGCCTTGATTTTGCTTACTGGCTTCTCTCTTGTTCTCTTGCATCGTTCTCTGTCCTCTGCCTGACGCCGTTCTCTGTCCTTGATTTCCTCACATTTGAACTTTCCCTACCAGGATTGAGGACGACACTCGATTTGAGGGCGCCTGGTTCAAAACCTGGTAGGGAAATGAGAGTTTGAGCTCTCTGGAAGCACTTTCTGAAGAATTTAGCCGAAAAGCAAGGGAAATCTGGATTTCGCCTGGAATTGACTCAGACAAGCTACTAAAAGCAAGGGAGTTTTGCTGCCTCGAGCTCTCGAAAGCAAGCACTGAGCCCACTTTGCCCACTAAACTCTCTCTTGCTCGCCTGCCCCGTTCTCTTTCTCCCGCCTTGCCCGTTCTCTGCCCAAATATTTTCAAAATAATTTTCACTTTCTCACTTTTCCTACCAGGATTTGAGACCGACACTCGTTTCCAGGTTTCGACCCTCAAAACGCAGGCGGAAATCCAAACTGCACCCCCTCCAGACGCACTTTCCGCCCAAAACCGCCAAAAAGAACCGCAAAACCGCTGTCCCAAGCCCCCGGAAACGGCGATCTCGGCCCCCAGCGCAGCGGCACTTCCGCTCCACGGCGCAAAATGGTACTGGCCAAGCACTGTTGTGCTTCGTATAAGTCAGTACGCTCGAGCTCTACCTTCCCACTTGCTGCGGGCTCCTCTCGTCCGGGGTTTGTCACTTTTGGCTGAAAGTTATTGTCTTGGGCGCGGTCTGGAAGCTGTGGAGCTGTGGCTTTGCAATTATTAATATTATATAAAGGCTATGTCGTGTGTAACCTTGGAAATTTTCCAGCAGCGCCCTGCAGCGACTTCATTTTTAGCACACGGTTTTATACGGGCTAATAATAGCCAAAGTGGGGAGTGGGTGAAGTTTCAGGCTGCCGGTACCATATGCGGGCGAACCCCATCTCCACTCTCCTGCGTCGCACGCGAGTGAATCCAAACCGAATTTGGGCCAAATTTTGCGCCAAATTCTGGGACACTCGTAACTTCTGGGAGGAAAACTGTTGTGGGTCTCGCCTGGGGGGCTTGTTGTAGAGTTTCTGGCAGGAAAAGTGGCGAAATTATTGCGCCAAGACCGGTTTCGGGGTCATTTGGAGTGAACTTGCTGGGCTTTTAACATTTTGCTTGGAATAATGTGAGAGGGCCTGGCGCGAACTCGCTGCTTGGACCAGGTAACCGGTGCCTTGCTGGCCTGCCTTGCAGTTATTTTGGCTCAAGTCCGGCCTTCTGGCTCAGTCCGGGCCTCTGCAGCCTGCTTCTGGGCCGAGTTGCCGCTGCCTTGTGCCTTGTATTGCTTCTGGGTGAGCTCGTGTGGGCCGCCTGGCAGTGCTAACTGGAGCAAGCAAGCACTCTGGAGCTGCCTGGAGCCTCGGAGCTGCCTTGCAAGCCGTGTTGGAGCCGCCTTGGCCATGCGACCTGGCACCTCGTTGGGCTGGTCCCGCCTTGGCTGTAAAAAGGGCGCAAAAATAAAAAACTCCCCCTACCTGAGTTGAACTGGCCTAGTGGGGGGTCTTCGGCTCGGTCGGAACTCGCATGCGTTACCTCTCTAGGCTACACCAGCTGTATGGTATTTTATAAACTTATAGAGGCAGTGTGGTAGTGTAAAAGTCCCCTTCCTGGGCACAGAATTATAACGGTTCCGGCGTTGGGCGTTATTTTGGGCCCATTAATTTGCCTGCTTTTGGGCTCGCCTTCTGGCTGGGCTTCTGGCTTGTGCTGGGCTGTCCTTGCTTGCTTGACGAGTGAGTGTGGTCTGCCTGGAGCTAGTTTCGCCTTGAGTTAGGTACTTTCGCTCTTACTTGGGCTCTCTGGCTTGCTTGGTTGCTGAGTTTCTGCCGCCTTGCCTTGCTTTTGAACCGTTTTGTTCGCCTTCCGCCTGCTTTTTGGGCTTCCGCCTGCGCCTGGGCTGCATTTGCCCTCACTTTCCTCTCTGTTCGCCTTCGGACTCGCCTGGAGGACGTTGTAAGCTCGAGTTCAGGAAGGAAATCGGTGGCAAGTGCTACTGCGACTGCAAGCTTTGGGCTGCCTGGCGAGCTAACTGCCTTGGATCTGGTGCTCTAGCTCTTACTAAGCTCCTCTAGCTCTCTCGCCTGCCGAGTTATCGCCGCCTTCCGCCTGCTTTCGGGCCTTCCCGCTCGTTTTCGCCTGCATTTCGCCTTCCAGCAGCGCTTTTGCTCTCTGCAGCACCGCCTTGCCTGCATTTCTGCGCCTGGCTGCTGAATAATCGCAGAGCAAGCACGCCGCCCGAGCCGCCTGCCGTGCATTCCACACTGTTTCCGTCTCTCCGGTTCAATACCGGGCTCTCCAGCGCGCCTCTGACCCGAGTTGCGGCCGCCTTGAATCCGTTACCTTCTCCGAGAGAGCTTCAGCTAGTCCAAAAGTTAACTTTTCCTACCAGAAATAGCAGCCCGGGCGCTCAAAACGCGTGTCTCCCATGAAAATCGCGCTTTTCCCAGGCAGAAAATTCTCGCTAGGAAAATCACCCGTTTTCCCGCCCGCCCTCAAATCCCGCTAGGAAATCGCAGCTCCGACCCCCTCCAAAGTGGCCTCGGAACGTGAAAAAGATCAGGCAAATTATTCCCAAGCAAGGCAGAATTTCTCAGGCAGAATTCTCCAGACTCCCCAGCAAGGCCGCCTGGCGTGCTCTCCGGGCCGAGTCTCGCCCAGCGCTTCAGTCCGGAGCTCTCCAGCGCGCTTCTAGCTCGAGCTGCAGCCGCCTTGTTCTCTCACTTGTTCTCTCTTGCTCTCTCTCAGAACCTCTCCCAGAGACAACGCGACAAAAAGCACCGCAGACACGCCCAGCAGGCGCCTCCCGCCGTGAAAGTCCCAGCAGCGCACCCACAAAAATATTCTCCCTATGAATTCTCCCAGCTTGAACCGAGGCCCTCTCCCGAACGAGCCTCCCTTGATCCCGAAACATTTTCCTACCAGAAAAATAACAGCACCCCCTCGAAACGCAATTGGACACACTTTTCCCTACCAGGTTTTTTCGCGCCCGGAAATCGCGGGCCCAAACCTGGAAACGCATGTCAAAAATATTTCCCCCATGAAAAAGCGCGAAAAAGATCAGACACGCTCTCCGGAGAGGCCCTCCCCATGAAAATGCACCTTTTTTGCACTTTTCGCAAGCGCGACCCCCGCCAAAACGACCTCTCCCATGAAAAAACAGCTTTTTCCCTAGCGCAAAAATTCCCGGGCGCGAAAAACAGTTTTTTTCCTAGCGGAAACAAAACCCGGTAGGAAAAAACGCGCCCGAAACCTGGAAACGCGTGTGAGGTTCGGTAAACCGCGATTTTCCTAGCGCAAAAGAGGGCCGAAATTAACGAGCGAAGCCGGAACCGGTACTTTCCGGTGTCCCCCACGAGGCCATATTAGCTATGAGAGGGCACATGAAGACTCTCGGAGAAAATTTTGTCTGGCGCAAAAAGCGAGCGGGAGGCCGCGCCCAGCAGGGAAACGTGTCCCAGCAGGCGAGCGGGCGGTGCAGCGGGAATTCTAGAGAAGAACGATACTCTCAACGCCTTGTATGGGGAAGGTTACTCGCGGAAGGGCAAGCTGGCCTGGACGCGGCGCGCCTGGGAGTGCCGAGCATCGCCGACGCCTGCGGGAGAACGGGCCGCGCTGGGGCCGGAGGAGGGAGAAGCTGGGGCCTTGGGTCGCCTTCTCGGCCGGGGCGACCTGGGGGAGCTGCGCGGGCGGGCTGCGGCGGGCGGAACCGGGAGCTCTTCGGGCCCGGGCTGGCGTCTGCGTACTATGAGGGTGTTGGATAGCCCGAGCCGGCAAAAAGCCACCGGCGGAGAAAACCTTCTGCGACAAGTTGTACAGTAGGGAAATTCGGTTAAATCGTGGTTCGGATGGAGGTTGCCTATCGGAGCGGCGTTGCAAGACGTAGCTACCTGGTTGAACCTGCCAGAAGGGCAAGCTAAGATTAAGGATTAAGCCATGCATGCCAGGTATAAGCTAATACACAGGTGAAACTGCGAACGGCTCATTAAATCAGTTGAAATGTCTCGTGCTTTATTCGTAGTCGGCTAATACGGGCAACTCTCTTACTAATCGTGCTTCGTTACATCGGTAGTGAGAGTGATCTCGGGTTGATTTATGTTGTAAAAATGACTGTTAGGCAGGCACGATCAGCTTCTGACGCATCATTAAGTAGGAGAAGTAAAGGTTATCCTATGAGTTCACGCGTACGGAGAATTAGGGTTCGACTCCGGAGAATGAGCATGAGAGACGGCTCATAGTTCTAAGGGAGGCAGCAGGCGCGGAAATTGCCCAATGTACAAACGTACGAGGCAGTGACGAAAAATCTTGAGCCGGCTTAGGCCGGTATTAAGCTGAGCGAGGCGCACACACCCGCGCGAACGCAATTAGTGGGAGAGCATGGTGCCAGCAGCCGCGGTAATTCCATCACTGATAGCTTTCTCTTACGTTGTTGCAGTTAAAAAGCTCGTAGCCGTTGTTAGCCCAGCGTGTCACTTTGAGAAAATCGGAGTGTTCATTACAGGGAAACCGCTGCACAGTACAGCAAAGAATGACATTGCTCCCCGGCGACGGGGGGTACGGAGTATATGGCAGCGCGGGACTGATAGTATTTGGTGGGGACAGGTGAAATAGGATGATCCACCAAGGACTTTCAACAGCGAAGGCAGTCGGTAAGCGCTGTCCAGTTGGTCAAGAGCGAAAGTGTGAGGATAGACGATGATTAGAAACCGTTTTATTTCACGCCTTAAACGATACCATCTCAGAAGCGGGCTCAGAAGTCCGCATCTCAAGGGAAACCGCAAGGTTTCGGGTTCTGGGGGAAGTATGATTGCAAGATTGAAACTTGAAGGTATTGACGGAAAGATACCACAAGACGTGGAGTCTGCGGCTCAATTTGACTCAACACGCAAATCTTACCAGACCCAGATGCTTTACGGAGCAACAGATTAAGAGTTCTTTGCGATTGGGCAGTTGGTGGTGCATGGCCGCTCCTAGTTCGTGGTGTAAACTGTCTGCCTTATTGCGTTAACGAGCGAGACAACCACCCCCAGCCTGGGGGGAGCGCCTGCGTTGAGCAGGACGAACGTGGTTGCTCTAGCAGGTCTGTGATGCCCTTAGACACTCTGGGCCGCACGCGTACTACAATGTCGGCTGCACAGCGTCGCCCGGCCTGAAGGCCCGGCCATTCGTGTGAACCGCCGACGTGGTAGGGATCGGAGATTGGAATTTTTCTCCGTGAACGAGGAATGTCTTGTAGGTCTGCGTTATTAGCGCGGGCTGACTATGTCCCTGTCTTTTGTACACACCGCCCGTCGCTCCTACCGACTTGGATGTCTTGGTGAGTTGTCCAGAGTGCGCGCCTCGCGGCATGCACGAAGTTCTGCGAACCCCAATGTCTGGAGGAAGGAGAAGTCGTAACAAGGCTGCTGTAGGGGAACCTGCAGCCGGATCATTAGTGCCAAACAGCCTTCAGCTTAACTAAACCCACCCATTTTAACAGAATCTAACGGATAATAGTGGATCGCTAGGCTTGGACATCGACGAAGAGCGTAGAACAGAGCGAAATTTGTGGCGACGAGCCTCAGCCCTATGCGAGTTGTCAATTCTCGAATACCTCAGGCCGCGAGGCCGCGCACCGTACAGAGTTGGTCCAGCTGGGAGGGCGGCGTGCCCTTTTTCTGCAGAGAACAACACGCGACCTGTGCGGTACGAGACTACGGGCCGAACTTAAGCATATCAGTAAGCCCAGGAAAAGAAATCAAAGCGAGATTCCCCCAGTAGCGGCGAGCGAACCGGGACGTGCCAGGCCTGAATTCCAGTTGTGGGCGTGCATTGCAGCGGGGGCAAAGTGCCGTTGAACCGGCCGGACCAAACAGTGCAACTCTGGTTGGCCCCCTTGCACTAGCTGGCGTAGTAGTACTGCTTGAGAGCGTAGTATGAATACGGGTGGTATTCCTCATCCAAGGCCAAATACAGGTCCAAGTCCGATAGCGTATCGAGTAACGTGAGTGAAAGGTGAAAAGTAGACTCAAAGGGGTTGCTTAAAAGACGTGAAACTATTATTTTGAAGGGTAAGCGGGGCAGCGCATCTGCCGAACCTCTCCTAGAGGGCCGCCGCTTTCCGCCCGTCTCGAAACACGGATTAAGGAGTTACGTTAGACTGCGAGCCAATGCGTGCAAACGCAAGGGCGCAGCGAAAGCGGAAATACTCAGCCATGTTAGGGTGCACCGGTTCACCGGGGCTCCTGTACAGAGTTGTCTGATGTAAACCCGAAAGGTAGTGATCTTTACACGGCGAGGATGAAGCCAGTCGAAAGGCTGGTGGAGGTCCGCAGCAATACTGACGTGCAAATCGTTTGTCAGAGCTGTGTAAAGGGGCGAAAGACTCATCGAACTTCCAAGTAGCTGGTTACGTTCGAAATTTCTCTCAGGATAGCAGCAGTGATTTAGCTCCGACAGGTAGAGATAATGATTGGTGGAAAGTGGCCTCCGGGTATGCCCCAACTCTCAAACTTCGAATAGTCGGGATCGCGGGTCTTCCGCAAGGAGCCGCCGCGGTGGAGTATGCACTGCTAGTGGGCCCCTCTGGGTAAGCCGGATGGGCAAGGAGGATTCAGCCTTAAGTGGAGTTACGGTGCGCAACAGGGGCGCATGAGAAAAAACGACGTGTGCTGATACAGACAGCAGGAAGGTGGCCATAAAAGTCGGAAGCCTCTAAGGAGTGTGTTACAACTCACCTGCCGAATCAGTACGCTCGGAAAATGGATCGCGCTGCAGCCTCTGACCTACACTCCACTGGCACGCCGTGCCAGGTAGAACGTGGTGGTGCGGGCGTCGAAGCTTTCTCGTGAGAGGGGGCGGAGCGCGCACTAGTCCAGATCTTAATTAGAGTAGCCAATAATCTGCATGCAGACCACTGAAGAGGAGAAGGATTCCGCAGCCACTGAAACAGTCTGCGGGTGACTCGGACCTAAGCGCTCGGCCACGGCCATTTAAGCGTCGAAAGGGAAGCAGGCTAAGATCCCTGCAGGCCCGCCCACATTCGGCAACGGACGGCGCAGTTCACGGTCTCTCGGTCGGCGCGGTCGGACCATCGCACCGGCTTAATGCTCCAGGGCGTGGGGAAGAGCTAAGCTCTAGAGCCACGTTTCGCAGCTAGAATACGTCCGCGTACACGGACGCGTGCGGGGCCGAGAGACGCCTCAAAATGGACTGCGCGACTCGGGCGGGCACCGTACTGATAACCGCATCAGGTCTCCTGGGCAAGAAACCTCTAGTGAGAAGATAACACGACCAAGGGAAGTCGGCAAATCGGCTCTGTAACCTTGGGATAAAGAGTGGCTCTGAATGCTCGTGCCGGCGGCGCTGCATTGAGACCTCGGGGAAGCGTCGAAGTGGGGCAACCTGCCAGATGTGAGCTGGGTGATCTTTGCAGCCTCTAACGCTCCATGGGCAATTCAGAACTGCTACTGACTAGAAGAACCCGACTGTATAATTAAAACATAGCATCTCGATAGCCGCAGCCGGTTTTGACGAGATGTGAATCCTGCCCAGTGCTATGACTGTCAACGTGACGAGAGTCATTCAAGCTCTGGTAAACGGCGGGAGTAACTATGACTCTTTTAAGGTAGCCAAATGCCTCGTCCAGTAATTTTGGACGTGCATGAATGGATTAATGAGGTTCTTACTGTCCCTGGTCGTATCTTCGCGAAACCACAGACTCGGGAACGGGCGAGTGTAACCCTCAGCGGGGCAAGAAGACCCTGTTGGGCTTGACTCCAGCTTGGAATTGTAGAACGGTGATGGTGGTAGAGCGTACAGGGGAGGGCGACCGCAGCATGTAACACCCTGACACTACTCATTGTTCTGCTAACCCGGTAACCGGCCCGGCTTTGGCCTGGGGCTTGTCGGGGACATTTCTAGGTGGGGAGTTTGGCTGGGGCGGCGCGCCTGCTAAAGCGCAACGCAGGCGTCCTAAAACAAGCTCAGACAGGACGGAAACCTGTCGCAGAGCAAAAGAGCAAAAGCTTGTCTGATTGCGTGCGTCAGTGGCGTATGCAACCGTGAAAGCGTGGTCTATCGATCCTTTACGATTCTTGGAATGAATCTGGAGGTGACAGAAAAGTTACCACAGGGATAACTGGCTTGTGGCCGCCAAGCGACCAAAGCGACGTGGCTTTTTGATTCTTCGATGTCGGCTCTTCCTATCATTCTGAAGCAGCATTCAGAAAGTGTTGGATTGTTCACCCATGCAAGGGAACGTGAGCTGGGTTTAGACCGTCGCGCGACAGGTTAGTTTTATCCTACTGAGGACCGCGCACCGCTAGTAATCTAGATTAGTACGAGAGGAACATTTTTATCAAAGCACTGGTTTACAGCCTTGTTTGACAAAGCAGTTGGCTGAAGCCACCCTTTGGCATGTTATGGCTGACAGCCTCTAAGTGAGAATCTCCCCTACAGGTGTGTATGGTTTCACCTGCTTATGAAATAGAAGCGAAACCGCCGCTCTCCATAGACCATGGAGCTCGAGTGCACTGTGAGCTATAAGTAAATTCAAGTAGTTGAGGTGCCACTCTGTACAAATATTCATATTATATGTTAGGCTGCAAGTTTTTGCTAGCTGAGCCCCCGCCGTTTATTTTATTTTTAGCTCTCTGCCGGGTGTCCAATATACCTCCAGGTAACCTGAGCTGGCTGCCTTGGTAAATACTTGGCGTGGTGCTTGGTTGTGTGCTGCCTGGGGCGCTGTGCGGGGCTTGCTGGCTGGGCTGTGGGTGCTGGCTGGGGTGTGCGGGCCTGGTGTGTTCTGTGTGGGCTGCCTGGTGGTGTTCTCTGCCTAGGTTATTTTCTGTTTCTCGCTTTTCACTTTTCACTGTTTTTCGCTTTTCCTAGCGGGAATCGTAGCTGGCACTCGTTTTGGGGGTGCCTGGGTTGGTTTCTGGTAGGGAAGTTGGGGTTTTGGCTCTCGGGAAGTAAGTTTTGAGAAATTTCGTCAAAAAGCAAGGGAAAACTGGATTTCGGCTGGATTTGCCTTGGACAAGTCGCTCTGAGCAAGGGAGTTTTGCTGCCTGAAGCTCTTAGTTAGTGCTTCTGAGCTCACTTTGCTCACTGATTCCTTCACTGTTCGCCTGCTTTGTTCTCTTTCCTCCGCCTTGCTTCGTTCTCTGTCCTTGATTTTCTAACTTTCTCATTTTCTCTACCAGAATTCAAGGCTGACATTCGTTTCGGGGGTGCCTGCTGTAAATCCTGGTAGGGAAATGAGAGTTTTGGCTCTCAGGAAGCACTTTTCGAGCAAAATAGCCAAAAAGCAAGGGAAAGTTGGATTTCGCCTGGAATTGACTCGGACAAGTCACCAAAAGCTAGGGAGTTTTGCTGCCTGAAGCACTCAAAAGCACTTGCCGCCTTGACTTTGCCTGTTGATTTCTCTCTTGCTCGCCTTCACTGCTTACATTTGACTGCCTTGCCCGTTCTCTGCCCTAGATTTTCTCAATAATTTTCACTTTCTCACTTTCCCTACCAGGATTCAAGACCGACTCTCGTTTCCAGGTTTTCGACCTCGAATCCTGGTAGGGAAAGTGAACTTTTGGCTCTCAAAACTCACTTTTTGAGAATATTCGTCTAAAAGCAAGGGAAAATCGGATTTAGACCAGAACTGCCTTGGACAAATCGTTCTAGCAAGGCGGGCTGGGCTGCCTGGAGCACTCTGAAGCAAGCACTGAGCTCACTTTGCCTACTGATTCCCTTACTGTTCTCTTGCTTTGTTCTCTGTTCTCTGCCTTGCTCTGTTCTCTGCCCTTGCTTTTCACTGTTTTGAAATTTGCCTAGGGAAAATGGAGGCCGACACGCGTTTTGAGGGTGTCTGCTGTAAATCCTGGTAGAGAAATGAGACTTTGAGCTCTCTGGAAGTCACTTTCTGAAGAAAACTGTCAAAAAGCAAGGAAAAGTTGGATTTCGACTGAAACTTGCTTGGACAAGTCGCTCTCGGCAAGGGAGTTTCTCTGCCTGAAGCTCCTAAAAGCACTTGCTGCCTTGACTTTGCACACTGATTCCTCTCTTGTTCTCCTTCCTTGTTCTCTTTCAGCTGCCTGACACCGTTCTCTGTCCAAGTAATTTTCACATTTTCACTTTCCCTACCAGGATTCAGAGTCGACACGCGTTTCGAGGGTGCCTGGTTTGATTTCTGGTAGAGAAAGTGAACTTTTGGCTCTCTGGAAGTCACTTTCTGAAGAGAATCACCGAAAAGCAAGGGAGAATCGAAAACGGACCGGACTTGACTCGGGCAAGTCACTCTGAGCAAGGGAGTTTCGTTGCCTGAAGCACTCAGAAGCAAGCACTGCCTCGAATTTGCTTGCTCAACTCTCTCTTGTTCTCCTGCATTGTTCTCTTTCAGCTGCCTTGCCTCGTTCTCTGTCCTTGATTTTCACTGTTTTGAACTTTCCCTTGCAGAAATCAGAGTCGACACTCGTTTTGAGGGTGCCTGCTGTAATTTCTGGTAGGAAAAGTGAACTTCGAGCTCTCTGGAAGCACTTTTCGAGCAAAATGACTAAAAAGCAAGGGGAAACTGAAAACCGACTGGATCCGCCTTGGACAAGTCACTCTTGGCAAGGGAGTTTTGCTGCCTGGAGCTCTCAGAAGCACTTGCTACCTTGACTTTACACACTGATTCCTCTCATGTTCGCCTTCTTCGTTCTCTGTCCTCTGCCTTGCCTTGTTCTCTGCACTTGATTTTCTCACTTTCTTACTTTCCCTAGCGGAATTCAAAACTGACTCTCGTTTTGAGGGTGTCTGGTTCCAAACCTGGTAGGGAAAGTGGACTTTGTGCTATCTGGAAGCACTTTCTGAAGAAAATCACCGAAAAGCAAGGGAAAGTTGGATTTCGACTGAAACTTGCTTGGACAAGTCGCCAAAATCAAGGGAGTTTCTCTGTCTGGAGCACTCAAAAGCAAGCACTGACTCGAATTTGCTTGCTCAACTCACTCTTGTTCTCTTGCCTCGTTCTCTTTCCTCCGCCTTGCCCGTTCTCTGCCCAAATATTTTCAAAATAATTTTCACTTTCTCACTTTCCCTACCAGAAACACGGACCCGAACCTGGAAACGCGTTTCGACCCTCAAAACGCAGGCGGAAATCCAAACTGCACCCCCTCCAGACGCCCTTTCCGCCCAAAACCGCCAAAAAGAACCGCAAAACCGCTGTCCCAAGCCCCCGGAAACCGCGATCTCGGCCCCCAGCGCAGCGGCACTTCCGCTCCACGGCGCAAAATGGTACTGGCCAGGTACTGTTGTGCTTCGTATAAGTCAGTACGCTCGAGCTCTACCTTCCCACTTGCTGCGGGCTCCTCTCGTCCGGGGTTTGTCACTTTTGGCTGAAAGTTATTGTCTTGGGCGCGGTCTGGAAGCTGTGGAGTTGTGGCTTTACAATTACTAATATTACTTTGAGGCTGTGTCGTGTGTAACCTTGGAAATTTTCCAGCAGCGCCCTGCAGCGACTTCATTTTTAGCACCAGGTTTTATACGGGCTAATAATGGCCAAAGTGGGGAGTGGGTGAAGTTTCAGGCTGCCGGTACCATATGCGGGCGAACCCCATCTCCACTCTCCTGAGTCGCACGCGAGTGAATCCAAACCGAATTTGGGCCAAATTTTGCGCCAAATTCTGGGACACTCGTAACTTCTGGGAGGAAAACTGTTGTGGGTCTCGCCTGGGGGGCTTGTTGTAGAGTTTCTGGCAGGAAAAGTGGCGAAATTATTGCGCCAAGACCGGTTTCGGGGTCATTTGGAGTGAACTTGCTGGGCTTTTAACATTTTGCTTGGAATAATGTGAGAGGGCCTGGCGCGAACTCGCTGCTTGGACCAGGTAACCGGTGCCTTGCTGGCCTGCCTTGCAGTTATTTTGGCTCAAGTCCGGCCTTCTGGCTCAGTCCGGGCCTCTGCAGCCTGCTTCTGGGCCGAGTTGCCGCTGCCTTGTGCCTTGTATTGCTTCTGGGTGAGCTCGTGTGGGCCGCCTGGCAGTGCTAACTGGAGCAAGCAAGCACTCTGGAGCTGCCTGGAGCCTCGGGGCTGCCTTGCAAGCCGTGTTGGAGCCGCCTTGGCCATGCGACCTGGCACCTCGTTGGGCTGGTCCCGCCTTGGCTGTAAAAAGGGCGCAAAAATAAAAAACTCCCCCTACCTGAGTTGAACTGGCCTAGTGGGGGGTCTTCGGCTCGGTCGGAACTCGCATGCGTTACCTCTCTAGGCTACACCAGCTGTATGGTATTTTATAAACTTATAGAGGCAGTGTGGTAGTGTAAAAGTCCCCTTCCTGGGCACAGAATTATAACGGTTCCGGCGTTGGGCGTTATTTTGGGCCCATTAATTTGCCTGCTTTTGGGCTCGCCTTCTGGCTGGGCTTCTGGCTTGTGCTGGGCTGTCCTTGCTTGCTTGACGAGTGAGTGTGGTCTGCCTGGAGCTAGTTTCGCCTTGAGTTAGGTACTTTCGCTCTTACTTGGGCTCTCTGGCTTGCTTGGTTGCTGAGTTTCTGCCGCCTTGCCTTGCTTTTGAACCGTTTTGTTCGCCTTCCGCCTGCTTTTTGGGCTTCCGCCTGCGCCTGGGCTGCATTTGCCCTCACTTTCCTCTCTGTTCGCCTTCGGACTCGCCTGGAGGACGTTGTAAGCTCGAGTTCAGGAAGGAAATCGGTGGCAAGTGCTCCTGCGACTGCAAGCTTTGGGCTGCCTGGCGAGCTAACTGCCTTGGATCTGGTGCTCTAGCTCTTACTAAGCTCCTCTAGCTCTCTCGCCTGCCGAGTTATCGCCGCCTTCCGCCTGCTTTCGGGCCTTCCCGCTCGTTTTCGCCTGCATTTCGCCTTCCAGCAGCGCTTTTGCTCTCTGCAGCACCGCCTTGCCTGCATTTCTGCGCCTGGCTGCTGAATAATCGCAGAGCAAGCACGCCGCCCGAGCCGCCTGCCGTGCATTCCACACTGTTTCCGTCTCTCCGGTTCAATACCGGGCTCTCCAGCGCGCCTCTGACCCGAGTTGCGGCCGCCTTGAATCCGTTACCTTCTCCGAGAGAGCTTCAGCTAGTCCACAAGTTAACTTTTCCTACCAGAAATAGCAGCCCGGGCGCTCAAAACGCGTGTCTCCCATGAAAATCGCGCTTTTCCCAGGCAGAAAATTCTCGCTAGGAAAATCGCCCGTTTTCCCGCCCGCCCTCAAATCCCGCTAGGAAATCGCAGCTCCGACCCCCTCCAAAGTGGCCTCGGAACGTGAAAAAGATCAGGCAAATTATTCCCAAGCAAGGCAGAATTTCTCAGGCAGAATTCTCCAGACTCCCCAGCAAGGCCGCCTGGCGTGCTCTCCGGGCCGAGTCTCGCCCAGCGCTTCAGTCCGGAGCTCTCCAGCGCGCTTCTAGCTCGAGCTGCAGCCGCCTTGTTCTCTCACTTGTTCTCTCTTGCTCTCTCTCAGAACCTCTCCCAGAGACAACGCGACAAAAAGCACCGCAGACACGCCCAGCAGGCGCCTCCCGCCGTGAAAGTCCCAGCAGCGCACCCACAAAAATATTCTCCCTATGAATTCTCCCAGCTTGAACCGAGGCCCTCTCCCGAACGAGCCTCCCTTGATCCCGAAACATTTTCCTACCAGAAAAATAACAGCCCCCCCTCGAAACGCAATTGGACACACTTTTCCCTACCAGGTTTTTTCGCGCCCGGAAATCGCGGGCCCAAACCTGGAAACGCATGTCAAAAATATTTCCCCCATGAAAAAGCGCGAAAAAGATCAGACACGCTCTCCGGAGAGGCCCTCCCCATGAAAATGCACCTTTTTTGCACTTTTCGCAAGCGCGACCCCCGCCAAAACGACCTCTCCCATGAAAAAACAGCTTTTTCCCTAGCGCAAAAATTCCCGGGCGCGAAAAACAGTTTTTTTCCTAGCGGAAACAAAACCCGGTAGGAAAAAACGCGCCCGAAACCGGGAAACGCGTGTGAGGTTCGGTAAACCGCGATTTTCCTAGCGCAAAAGAGGGCCGAAATTAACGAGCGAAGCCGGAACCGGTACTTTCCGGTGTCCCCCACGAGGCCATATTAGCTATGAGAGGGCACATGAAGACTCTCGGAGAAAATTTTGTCTGGCGCAAAAAGCGAGCGGGAGGCCGCGCCCAGCAGGGAAACGTGTCCCAGCAGGCGAGCGGGCGGTGCAGCGGGAATTCTAGAGAAGAACGATACTCTCAACGCCTTGTATGGGGAAGGTTACTCGCGGAAGGGCAAGCTGGCCTGGACGCGGCGCGCCTGGGAGTGCCGAGCATCGCCGACGCCTGCGGGAGAACGGGCCGCGCTGGGGCCGGAGGAGGGAGAAGCCGGGGCCTTGGGTCGCCTTCTCGGCCGGGGCGACCTGGGGGAGCTGCGCGGGCGGGCTGCGGCGGGCGGAACCGGGAGCTCTTCGGGCCCGGGCTGGCGTCTGCGTACTATGAGGGTGTTGGATAGCCCGAGCCGGCAAAAAGCCACCGGCGGAGAAAACCTTCTGCGACAAGTTGTACAGTAGGGAAATTCGGTTAAATCGTGGTTCGGATGGAGGTTGCCTATCGGAGCGGCGTTGCAAGACGTAGCTACCTGGTTGAACCTGCCAGAAGGGCAAGCTAAGATTAAGTATTAAGCCATGCATGCCAGGTATAAGCTAATACACAGGTGAAACTGCGAACGGCTCATTAAATCAGTTGAAATGTCTCGTGCTTTATTCGTAGTCGGCTAATACGGGCAACTCTCTTACTAATCGTGCTTCGTTACATCGGTAGTGAGAGCGATCTCAGGTTGATTTATGTTGTAAAAATGACTGTTAGGCAGGCACGATCAGCTTCTGACGCATCATTAAGTAGGAGAAGTAAAGGTTATCCTATGAGTTCACGCGTACGGAGAATTAGGGTTCGACTCCGGAGAATGAGCATGAGAGACGGCTCATAGTTCTAAGGGAGGCAGCAGGCGCGGAAATTGCCCAATGTACAAACGTACGAGGCAGTGACGAAAAATCTTGAGCCGGCTTAGGCCGGTATTAAGCTGAGCGAGGCGCACACACCCTCGCGAACGCAATTAGTGGGAGAGCATGGTGCCAGCAGCCGCGGTAATTCCATCACTGATAGCTTTCTCTTACGTTGTTGCAGTTAAAAAGCTCGTAGCCGTTGTTAGCCCAGCGTGTCACTTTGAGAAAATCGGAGTGTTCATTACAGGGAAACCGCTGCACAGTACAGCAAAGAATGACATTGCTCCCCGGCGACGGGGGGTACGGAGTATATGGCAGCGCGGGACTGATAGTATTTGGTGGGGACAGGTGAAATAGGATGATCCACCAAGGACTTTCAACAGCGAAGGCAGTCGGTAAGCGCTGTCCAGTTGGTCAAGAGCGAAAGTGTGAGGATAGACGATGATTAGAAACCGTTTTATTTCACGCCTTAAACGATACCATCTCAGAAGCGGGCTCAGAAGTCCGCATCTCAAGGGAAACCGCAAGGTTTCGGGTTCTGGGGGAAGTATGATTGCAAGATTGAAACTTGAAGGTATTGACGGAAAGATACCACAAGACGTGGAGTCTGCGGCTCAATTTGACTCAACACGCAAATCTTACCAGACCCAGATGCTTTACGGAGCAACAGATTAAGAGTTCTTTTGCGATTGGGCAGTTGGTGGTGCATGGCCGCTCCTAGTTCGTGGTGTAAACTGTCTGCCTTATTGCGTTAACGAGCGAGACAACCACCCCCAGCCTGGGGGGAGCGCCTGCGTTGAGCAGGACGAACGTGGTTGCTCTAGCGGGTCTGTGATGCCCTTAGACACTCTGGGCCGCACGCGTACTACAATGTCGGCTGCACAGCGTCGCCCGGCCTGAAGGCCCGGCCATTCGTGTGAACCGCCGACGTGGTAGGGATCGGAGATTGGAATTTTTCTCCGTGAACGAGGAATGTCTTGTAGGTCTGCGTTATTAGCGCGGGCTGACTATGTCCCTGTCTTTTGTACACACCGCCCGTCGCTCCTACCGACTTGGATGTTTTGGTGAGTTGTCCAGAGTGCGCGCCTCGCGGCATGCACGAAGTTCTGCGAACCCCAATGTCTGGAGGAAGGAGAAGTCGTAACAAGGCTGCTGTAGGGGAACCTGCAGCCGGATCATTAGTGCCAAACAGCCTTCAGCTTAACTAAACCCACCCATTTTAACAGAATCTAACGGATAATAGTGGATCACTAGGCTTGGACATCGACGAAGAGCGTAGAACAGAGCGAAATTTGTGGCGACGAGCCTCAGCCCTATGCGAGTTGTCAATTCTCGAATACCTCAGGCCGCGAGGCCGCGCACCGTACAGAGTTGGTCCAGTTGGGAGGGCGGCGTGCCCTTTTCTGCAGAGAACAACACGCGACCTGTGCGGTACGAGACTACGGGCCGAACTTAAGCATATCAGTAAGCCCAGGAAAAGAAATCAAAGCGAGATTCCCCCAGTAGCGGCGAGCGAACAGGGACGTGCCAGGCCTGAATTCCAGTTGTGGGCGTGCATTGCAGCGGGGGCAAAGTGCCGTTGAACCGGCCGGACCAAACAGTGCAACTCTGGTTGGCCCCCTTGCACTAGCTGGCGTAGTAGTACTGCTTGAGAGTGTAGTATGAATACGGGTGGTATTCCTCATCCAAGGCCAAATACAGGTCCAAGTCCGATAGCGTATCGAGTAACGTGAGTGAAAGGTGAAAAGTAGACTCAAAGGGGTTGCTTAAAAGACGTGAAACTATTATTTTGAAGGGTAAGCGGGGGCAGCGCATCTGCCGAACCTCCCCTAGAGGGCCGCCGCTTTCCGCCCGTCTCGAAACACGGATTAAGGAGTTACGTTAGACTGCGAGCCAATGCGTGCAAACGCAAGGGCGCAGCGAAAGCGGAAATACTCAGCCATGTTAGGGTGCACCGGTTCACCGGGGCTCCTGTACAGAGTTGTCTGATGTAAACCCGAAAGGTAGTGATCTTTACACGGCGAGGATGAAGCCAGTCGAAAGGCTGGTGGAGGTCCGCAGCAATACTGACGTACAAATCGTTTGTCAGAGCTGTGTAAAGGGGCGAAAGACTCATCGAACTTCCAAGTAGCTGGTTACGTTCGAAATTTCTCTCAGGATAGCAGCAGTGATTTAGCTCCGACAGGTAGAGATAATGATTGGTGGAAAGTGGCCTCCGGGTATGCCCCAACTCTCAAACTTCGAATAGTCGGGATCGCGGGTCTGCCGCAAGGAGCCGCCGCGGTGGAGTATGCACTGCTAGTGGGCCCCTCTGGGTAAGCCGGATGGGCAAGGAGGATTCAGCCTTAAGTGGAGTTACGGTGCGCAACAGGGGCGCATGAGAAAAAACGACGTGTGCTGATACAGACAGCAGGAAGGTGGCCATAAAAGTCGGAAGCCTCTAAGGAGTGTGTTACAACTCACCTGCCGAATCAGTACGCTCGGAAAATGGATCGCGCTGCAGCCTCTGACCTACACTCCACTGGCGCGCCGTGCCAGGTAGAACGTGGTGGTGCGGGCGTCGAAGCTTTCTCGTGAGAGGGGGCGGAGCGCGCACTAGTCCAGATCTTAATTGGAGTAGCCAATAATCTGCATGCAGACCACTGAAGAGGAGAAGGATTCCGCAGCCACTGAAACAGTCTGCGGGTGACTCGGACCTAAGCGCTCGGCCACGGCCATTTAAGCGTCGAAAGGGAAGCAGGCTAAGATCCCTGCAGGCCCGCCCACATTCGGCAACGGACGGCGCAGTTCACGGTCTCTCGGTCGGCGCGGTCGGACCATCGCACCGGCTCAATGCTCCAGGGCGTGGGGAAGAGCTAAGCTCTAGAGCCACGTTTCGCAGCTAGAATACGTCCGCGTACACGGACGCGTGCGAGGCCGAGAGACGCCTCAAAATGGACTGCGCGACTCGGGCGGGCACCGTACTGATAACCGCATCAGGTCTCCTAGGCAAGAAACCTCTAGTGAGAAGATAACACGACCAAGGGAAGTCGGCAAATCGGCTCTGTAACCTTGGGATAAAGAGTGGCTCTGAATGCTCGTGCCGGCGGCGCTGCATTGAGACCTCGGGGAAGCGTCGAAGTGGGGCAACCTGCCAGATGGGAGCTGGGTGATCTTTGCAGCCTCTAACGCACCATGGGCAATTCAGAACTGCTACTGACTAGAAGAACCCGACTGTATAATTAAAACATAGCATCTCGATAGCCGCAGCCGGTTTTGACGAGATGTGAATCCTGCCCAGTGCTATGACTGTCAACGTGACGAGAGTCATTCAAGCTCTGGTAAACGGCGGGAGTAACTATGACTCTTTTAAGGTAGCCAAATGCCTCGTCCAGTAATTTTGGACGTGCATGAATGGATTAATGAGGTTCTTACTGTCCCTGGTCGTATCTTCGCGAAACCACAGACTCGGGAACGGGCGAGTGTAACCCTCAGCGGGGCAAGAAGACCCTGTTGAGCTTGACTCCAGCTTGGAATTGTAGAACGGTGATGGTGGTAGAGCGTACAGGGGAGGGCGACCGCAGCATGTAACACCCTGACACTACTCATTGTTCTGCTAACCCGGTAACCGGCCCGGCTTTGGCCTGGGGCTTGTCGGGGACATTTCTAGGTGGGGAGTTTGGCTGGGGCGGCGCGCCTGCTAAAGCGCAACGCAGGCGTCCTAAAACAAGCTCAGACAGGACGGAAGCCTGTCGCAGAGCAAAAGAGCAAAAGCTTGTCTGATTGCGTGCGTCAGTGGCGTATGCAACCGTGAAAGCGTGGTCTATCGATCCTTTACGATTCTTGGAATGAATCTGGAGGTGACAGAAAAGTTACCACAGGGATAACTGGCTTGTGGCCGCCAAGCGACCAAAGCGACGTGGCTTTTTGATTCTTCGATGTCGGCTCTTCCTATCATTCTGAAGCAGCATTCAGAAAGTGTTGGATTGTTCACCCATGCAAGGGAACGTGAGCTGGGTTTAGACCGTCGCGAGACAGGTTAGTTTTATCCTACTGAGGACCGCGCACCGCTAGTAATCTAGATTAGTACGAGAGGAACATTTTTATCAAAGCACTGGTTTACAGCCTTGTTTGACAAAGCAGTTGGCTGAAGCCACCCTTTGGCATGTTATGGCTGACAGCCTCTAAGTGAGAATCTCCCCTACAGGTGTGTATGGTTTCACCTGCTTATGAAATAGAAGCGAAACCGCCGCTCTCCATAGACCATGGAGCTCGAGTGCACTGTGAGCTATAAGTAAATTCAAGTAGTTGAGGTGCCACTCTATAGAAATATTCATATTATATGTTAGGCTGCAAGTTTTTGCTAGCTGAGCTTTCCTCGTTTATTTTATTTTTAGCTCTCTGCCGGGTGTCCAATATACCTCCAGGTAACCTGAGCTGGCTGCCTTGGTAAATACTTGGCGTGGTGCTTGGTTGTGTGCTGCCTGGGGCGCTGTGCGGGGCTTGCTGGCTGGGCTGTGGGTGCTGGCTGGGGTGTGCGGGCCTGGTGTGTTCTGTGTGGGCTGCCTGGTGGTGTTCTCTGCCTTGGTTATTTTCTGTTTCTCGCTTTTCACTTTTCACTGTTTTTCACTTTTCCTAGCGGGAATCGTAGCTGGCACTCGTTTCGGGGGTGCCTGGGTTGATTTCTGGTAGGGAAGTTGGGGTTTTGGCTCTCGGGAAGTAAGTTTTGAGAAATTTCGTCTAAAAGCAAGGGAAAGTTGGATTTCGTCTGGATCTGGCTTGAGGAAGTTGCTCTGAGCAAGGGGATTTCTCTGCCTGGAGCTCTCAGTTAGTGCTTCTGAGCTCACTTTGCACACTGATTCCCTTACTGTTCGCCTGCGTCGTTCTCTTTCATCCGCCTTGCTTC
Source organism: Hexamita inflata (assembly GCA_963988835.1). Classification (NCBI taxonomy): domain Eukaryota; phylum Fornicata; order Diplomonadida; family Hexamitidae; genus Hexamita; species Hexamita inflata. Next base: position 9,808 of record CAXDID010000927.1, on the reverse strand, counting down.
GTTCTCTGCCCTTACTTTTCTCACTTTCTCATTTTCTCTACCAGAATTCAAGGCTGACTCTCGTTTCGAGGGTGTCTGGTGTAAATCCTGGTAGGGAAATGAGAGTTTGGGCTCTCTGAAAGCACTTTTCGAGCAAAATGACCAAAAAGCAGGGAAAATCTGGATTTCGCCTGGAATTGACTCGGACAAGCAACTAAAAGCAAGAGAGTTTTGCTGCCTGGAGCTCTTGGAAGCACTTGCTGCCTTGACTTTGCCTACTAATTTCTCTCTTGCTCGCCTTCACTGCTTACTTTTGACTGCCTTGCCCGTTCTCTGCCCTTGATTTTCCCAATAATTTTCACTTTCTCACTTTCCCTACCAGGATTCAAGACCGACCCTCGTTTCCAGCTTGTCGACCTCGAATCCTGGTAGGGAAAGTGAACTTTTGGCTCTCAAAATACACTTTTTGAGAATATTCGCCTAAAAGCAAGGAAAAGTTGAAATTCGACCAGAACTGCCTTGGACAAATCGCTCTCGGCAAGGCGGGCTGAGCTGCCTGGAGCACTCTGAAGCAAGCACTGAGCTCACTTTGCCTACTGATTTCTCTCTTGTTCGCCTTCCTCGTTCTCTTTCAGCTGCCTTAAACCGTTCTCTGCCCTTGCTTTTCACTGTTTTGAAATTTGCCTAGGGAAAATGGAGGCCGACATGCGTTTCGAGGGTGCCTGGTTCAAAACCTGGTAGGGAAATGAGAGTTTTGGCTCTCAGAAAGCACTTTTCGAGAATATTTGCCTAAAAGCAAGGAAAATCTGGATTTCGACTGAAATTTGCTTGGACAAGCTACCAAAAGCAAGGGAGTTTCTCTGTCTGACGCTCCTAGAAGCACTTGCCGCCTTGACTTTGCTTACTGATTCCCTCACTGTTCGCCTTCAGTGCTTGATTTCTTCTGCCTTGCTTCGTTCTCTGCCCAAGATATTTTTACATTTTCACTTTCCCTAGCAGAAATCAGAGTCGACACACGTTTCCAGGTTTTCAGTCTTGAATCCTGGTAGGGAAATGAAAGTTTTGGCTCTCCGGAAGCACTTTTTGAGAAATTTCGTCAAAAAGCAAGGGAAATCTGGATTTTGACTGGTTCTGCCTTGAACAAATCGTTCTCAGCAAGGGAGTTTCTCTATCTGACGCTCTCAAAAGCACTTGCCGCCTTGACTTTACACACTGATTCCTCTCATGTTCGCCTTCTTCGTTCTCTGTCCTCTGCCTTGCCTCGTTCTCTGCCCTTGATTTTCTCACTTTCTTACTTTCCCTAGCGGAACTCACAACTGACTCTCGTTTTGAGGGTGCCTGGTTCAAAATCTGGTAGGGAAAGTGAACTTCGAGCTCTCTGGAAGCACTTTTAGAAGAAAATTGCCAAAAAGCAAGGGAAAGTTGGATTTCGCCTTGGACAAGTTGCTCTGAGCAAGGGAGTTTCACTGCCTGAAGCACTCAAAAGCAAGCACTGAACTCACTTTGCTTGCTCAACTCTCTCTAGCTCTCCTGCGTCGTTCTCTTTCTCCTGCCTTGTTCCGTTCTCTGCCCAAATATTTTCAAAATAATTATCACACTTTCACTTTTCCTACCAGGATTTGAGACCGACACTCGTTTCCAGGTTTCGACCCCCAAAACGCAGGCGGAAATCCCACAACGACCCCCTCCAGACGCACTTTCCGCCAAAAACCGCCAAAAAGAACCGCAAAACCGCTGTCCCAAGCCCCCGGAAACCGCGATCTCGGCCCCCAGCGCAGCGGCACTTCCGCTCCACGGCGCAAAATGGTACTGGCCAAGTACTGTTGTGCTTCGTATAAGTCAGTACGCTCGAGCTCTACCTTCCCACTTGCTGCGGGCTCCTCTCGTCCGGGGTTTGTCACTTTTGGCTGAAAGTTATTGTCTTGGGCGCGGTCTGGAAGCTGTGGAGCGGTGGCTTTACAATTACTAATATTACATTGAGGCTATAGCGTGTGTAACCTTGGAAATTTTCCAGCAGCGCCCTGCAGCGACTTCATTTTTAGCACCAGGTTTTATACGGGCCAATAATAGCCAAAGTGGGGAGTGGGTGAAGTTTCAAGCTGCCGGTACCATATGCGGGCGAACCCCATCTCCACTCCCCTGGGTCGCACGCGAGTGAATCCAAACCGAATTTGGGCCAAATTTTGCGCCAAATTCTGGGACGCGCTCAACTTCTGGGAGGAAAACTGTGGTGGGTTTTGTTTGGAGGGCTTGTTGTAGAGTTTCTGGTAGGAAAAGCGGCGAAATTATTGCGCCAAGATCGGTTTCGAACTCATTTGGAGTGAACTTGCGGTGCTTTCAGTGGTTTGCTTGGAATGCTGTGGGAGGGCCTGGCGCGAACTCGCTGCTTGGACCAGGTAACCGGTGCCTTGCTGGCTTGCCTTGCAGCTATTTTGGCTCGAGTCCGGTCTTCCGGCTCAGTCCGGGCCTCTGCAGCTTGCTTCTGGGCCGAGTTGCCGCTGCCTTGTGCCTTGTATTGCTTCTGAGCGAGCTCGTGTGGGCCGCCTGGCAGTGCTAACTGGAGCAAGCAAGCACTCTGGAGCTGCCTGGAGCCTCGGAGCTGCCTTGCAAGCCGTGTTGGAGCCGCCTTGGCCATGCGACCTGGCACCTTGTTGGGCTGGTCCCGCCTTGGCTGTAAAAAGGGCGCAAAAATAAAAAACTCCCCCACCGGGAATTGAACTGACCTAGTGGGGGGTCTTCGGCTCGGTCGGAACTCGCATGCGTTACCTCTCTAGGCTATACCAGCTGTATGGTATTTTATAAACTTATAGAGGCAATGTGGTAGTGTAAAAGTCCCCTTCCTGGGCACACAATTGTACTGGTTCCGGCGTTGGGCGTTATTTTGGGCCCTTTCTGCTGCCTGCTTTTGGGCTCGCCTTCTGGCTGGGCTTCTGCCTTGTGTTGGGCTGTCCTTGCTTGCTTGACGAGTGAGATTGAGCCGCCTGGAGCTAGTTTCGCCTTGAGTTGGGTATTTTCACTCTTACTCGGGCTCTCTGGCTTGCTTGCTCGCTGAGTTACTGCCGCCTTGCCTTGCTTTTGGCCTGTTCGCCTTCACTTTTGGCCCACTTTGAACCTGCTTTGCTCGCCTTCCGCCTGCTTTTCGAGCTTCCGCCTGCGCCTGGGCTGTATTTGCCCTCACTTTCCTCTCTGTTCGCCTTCGGACTCGCCTGGAGGACGCTGAAGCTTGAGTTCTGGAAGGAAATCGGTGGCAAGTGCTACTGCGACTGACTGCTTTGGGCTGCCTGGCGTGCTACCTGCCTTGAATCTGGTGCTCTCGCTCTTACTCAGCTCCTCTAGCTCTCTCGCCTGCCGAGTTATCGCCGCCTTCCGCCTGCTTTCGGGCCTTCCCGCTCGTTTTCGCCTGCATTTCGCCTTCCAGCAGCGCTTTTTCTCTCTGCAGCGCCGCCTTGCCTTCATTTCTGCGCCTGGCTGCTGAATTATTGAGTAGCGAGCACGCCACCCGAGCCGCCTGCCGTGCATTCCACACTGTTTCCGTCTCTCCGGTTCAATCCCGGGCTCTCCAGCGCGCCTCTGACCCGAGTTGCGGCCGCCTTGAATCCGTTACCTTCTCCGAGAGAGCTTCAGCTAGTCCAAAAGTCACCTTTTCCTACCAGAAATAGCAGCCCGGGTGCTCGAAACGCGTGTCTCCCATGAAAATCGCGCTTTTCCCAGGCAGAAAATTCTCGCTAGGAAAATCACGCGTTTTCCCGCCCGCCCCCAAATCCCGCTAGGAAATCGCAGCTCCGACCCCCTCCAAAGTGGCCTCGGAACGTGAAAAAGCTCAGGCAAATCATTCCCAAGCAAGGCAGAATTCCTCAGGCAAGATTCTCCCGACTCCCCAGCAAGGCCGCCTGGCGTGCTCTCCGGGCCGAGTCTCGTCCAGCGCTTCAGTCCGGAGCTCTCCAGCGCGCTTCTAGCTCGAGCTGCAGCCGCCTTGTTCTCTCGCAAGCGCTCTCTCTTGCTCTCTCAGGCGCTCTCTTGCTCTCTCTCGCCCGAACCCAGAGACAAAAAGCACCGCAGACACGCCCAGCAGGCGCCTCCCACCGTGAAAGTCCCCGCGGCGCACCCGCAATAAATTTCTCCCCATGAATTCTCCCAGCTTGAACCGAGGCCCTCTCCCGAACGCGCCTCCCTTGAATCCACACACTTTTCCTACCAGAAAAATTACAGCACCCCCCCCGAAACGCAATTGGACACACTTTTCCCTACCAGGTTTTTTCGCGCCCGGAAATCGCGGGCCCAAACCTGGAAACGCATGTCAAAAATAATTCCCCCATGAAAAAGCGCGAAAAAGATCAGACACGCTCTCCGGAGAGGCCCTCCCCATGAAAATGCACCTTTTTTGCACTTTTCGCAAGCGCGACCCCCGCCAAAACGACCTCTCCCATGAAAAAACAGCTTTTTCCCTAGCGCAAAAATTCCCGGGCGCGAAAAACAGTTTTTTTCCTAGCGGAAACAAAACCCGGTAGGAAAAAACGCGCCCGAAACCTGGAAACGCGTGTGAGGTTCGGTAAACCGCGATTTTCCTAGCGCAAAAGAGGGCCGAAATTAACGAGCGAAGCCGGAACCGGTACTTTCCGGTGTCCCCCACGAGGCCATATTAGCTATGAGAGGGCACATGAAGACTCTCGGAGAAAATTTTGTCTGGCGCAAAAAGCGAGCGGGAGGCCGCGCCCAGCAGGGAAACGTGTCCCAGCAGGCGAGCGGGCGGTGCAGCGGGAATTCTAGAGAAGAACGATACTCTCAAAGCCTTGTATGGGGAAGGTTACTCGCGGAAGGGCAAGCTGGCCTGGACGCGGCGCGCCTGGGAGTGCCGAGCATCGCCGACGCCTGCGGGAGAACGGGCCGCGCTGGGGCCGGAGGAGGGAGAAGCTGGGGCCTTGGGTCGCCTTCTCGGCCGGGGCGACCTGGGGGAGCTGCGCGGGCGGGCTGCGGCGGGCGGAACCGGGAGCTCTTCGGGCCCGGGCTGGCGTCTGCGTACTATGAGGGTGTTGGATAGCCCGAGCCGGCAAAAAGCCACCGGCGGAGAAAACCTTCTGCGACAAGTTGTACAGTAGGGAAATTCGGTTAAATCGTGGTTCGGATGGAGGTTGCCTATCGGAGCGGCGTTGCAAGACGTAGCTACCTGGTTGAACCTGCCAGAAGGGCAAGCTAAGATTAAGGATTAAGCCATGCATGCCAGGTATAAGCTAATACACAGGTGAAACTGCGAACGGCTCATTAAATCAGTTGAAATGTCTCGTGCTTTATTCGTAGTCGGCTAATACGGGCAACTCTCTTACTAATCGTGCTTCGTTACATCGGTAGTGAGAGCGATCTCAGGTTGATTTATGTTGTAAAAATGACTGTTAGGCAGGCACGATCAGCTTCTGACGCATCATTAAGTAGGAGAAGTAAAGGTTAGCCTATGAGTTCACGCGTACGGAGAATTAGGGTTCGACTCCGGAGAATGAGCATGAGAGACGGCTCATAGTTCTAAGGGAGGCAGCAGGCGCGGAAATTGCCCAATGTACAAACGTACGAGGCAGTGACGAAAAATCTTGAGCCGGCTTAGGCCGGTATTAAGCTGAGCGAGGCGCACACACCCTCGCGAACGCAATTAGTGGGAGAGCATGGTGCCAGCAGCCGCGGTAATTCCATCACTGATAGCTTTCTCTTACGTTGTTGCAGTTAAAAAGCTCGTAGCCGTTGTTAGCCCGGCGTGTCACTTTGAGAAAATCGGAGTGTTCATTACAGGGAAACCGCTGCACAGTACAGCAAAGAATGACATTGCTCCCCGGCGACGGGGGGTACGGAGTATATGGCGGCGCGGGACTGATAGTATTTGGTGGGGACAGGTGAAATAGGATGATCCACCAAGGACTTTCAACAGCGAAGGCAGTCGGTAAGCGCCGTCCAGTTGGTCAAGAGCGAAAGTGTGAGGATAGACGATGCTTAGAAACCGTTTTATTTCACGCCTTAAACGATACCATCTCAGAAGCGGGCTCAGAAGGCCGCATCTCAAGGGAAACCGCAAGGTTTCGGGTTCTGGGGGAAGTATGATTGCAAGATTGAAACTTGAAGGTATTGACGGAAAGATACCACAAGACGTGGAGTCTGCGGCTCAATTTGACTCAACACGCAAATCTTACCAGACCCAGATGCTTTACGGAGCAACAGATTAAGAGTTCTTTTGCGATTGGGCAGTTGGTGGTGCATGGCCGCTCCTAGTTCGTGGTGTAAACTGTCTGCCTTATTGCGTTAACGAGCGAGACAACCACCCCCAGCCTGGGGGGAGCGCCTGCGTTGAGCAGGACGAACGTGGTTGCTCTAGCAGGTCTGTGATGCCCTTAGACACTCTGGGCCGCGCGCGTACTACAATGTCGGCTGCACAGCGTCGCCCGGCCTGAAGGCCCGGCCATTCGTGTGAACCGCCGACGTGGTAGGGATCGGAGATTGGAATTTTTCTCCGTGAACGAGGAATGTCTTGTAGGTCTGCGTTATTAGCGCGGGCTGACTATGTCCCTGTCTTTTGTACACACCGCCCGTCGCTCCTACCGACTTGGATGTTTTGGTGAGTTGTCCAGAGTGCGCGCCTCGCGGCATGCACGAAGTTCTGCGAACCCCAATGTCTGGAGGAAGGAGAAGTCGTAACAAGGCTGCTGTAGGGGAACCTGCAGCCGGATCATTAGTGCCAAACAATTTTAAGCCTAACTAAATTTTTCAAGTACACAGAAATCTAACGGATAATAGTGGATCACTAGGCTTGGACATCGACGAAGAGCGTAGAACAGAGCGAAATTTGTGGCGACGAGCCTCAGCCCTATGCGAGTTGTCAATTCTCGAATACCGCAGGCCGCGAGGCCGCGCACCGTACAGAGTTGGTCCAGTTGGGAGGGCGGCGTGCCCTTTTTCTGCAGAGAACAACACGCGACCTGTGCGGTACGAGACTACGGGCCGAACTTAAGCATATCAGTAAGCCCAGGAAAAGAAATCAAAGCGAGATTCCCCCAGTAGCGGCGAGCGAACAGGGACGTGCCAGGCCTGAATTCCAGTTGTGGGCGTGCATTGCAGCGGGGGCAAAGTGCCGTTGAACCGGCCGGACCAAACAGTGCAACTCTGGTTGGCCCCCTTGCACTAGCTGGCGTAGTAGTACTGCTTGAGAGTGTAGTATGAATACGGGTGGTATTCCTCATCCAAGGCCGAATACAGGTCCAAGTCCGATAGCGTATCGAGTAACGTGAGTGAAAGGTGAAAAGTAGACTCAAAGGGGTTGCTTAAAAGACGTGAAACTATTATTTTGAAGGGTAAGCGGGGGCGGCGCATCTGCCGAACCTCTCCTAGAGGGCCGCCGCTTTCCGCCCGTCTCGAAACACGGATTAAGGAGTTACGTTAGACTGCGAGCCAATGCGTGCAAACGCAAGGGCGCAGCGAAAGCGGAAATACTCAGCCATGTTAGGGTGCACCGGTTCACCGGGGCTCCTGTACAGAGTTGTCTGATGTAAACCCGAAAGGTAGTGATCTTTACACGGCGAGGATGAAGCCAGTCGAAAGGCTGGTGGAGGTCCGCAGCAATACTGACGTGCAAATCGTTTGTCAGAGCTGTGTAAAGGGGCGAAAGACTCATCGAACTTCCAAGTAGCTGGTTACGTTCGAAATTTCTCTCAGGATAGCAGCAGTGATTTAGCTCCGACAGGTAGAGATAATGATTGGTGGAAAGTGGCCTCCGGGTATGCCCCAACTCTCAAACTTCGAATAGTCGGGATCGCGGGTCTTCCGCAAGGAGCCGCCGCGGTGGAGTATGCACTGCTAGTGGGCCCCTCTGGGTAAGCCGGATGGGCAAGGAGGATTCAGCCTTAAGTGGAGGTACGGTGCGCAACAGGGGCGCATGAGAAAAAACGACGTGTGCTGATACAGACAGCAGGAAGGTGGCCATAAAAGTCGGAAGCCTCTAAGGAGTGTGTTACAACTCACCTGCCGAATCAGTACGCTCGGAAAATGGATCGCGCTGCAGCCTCTGACCTACACTCCACTGGCACGCCGTGCCAGGTAGAACGTGGTGGTGCGGGCGTCGAAGCTTTCTCGTGAGAGGGGGCGGAGCGCGCACTAGTCCAGATCTTAAGTGGAGTAGCCAATAATCTGCATGCAGACCACTGAAGAGGAGAAGGATTCCGCAGCCACTGAAACAGTCTGCGGGTGACTCGGACCTAAGCGCTCGGCCACGGCCATTTAAGCGTCGAAAGGGAAGCAGGCTAAGATCCCTGCAGGCCCGCCCACATTCGGCAACGGACGGCGCAGTTCACGGTCTCTCGGTCGGCGCGGTCGGACCATCGCACCGGCTTAATGCTCCAGGGCGTGGGGAAGAGCTAAGCTCTAGAGCCACGTTTCGCAGCTAGAATACGTCCGCGTACACGGACGCGTGCGCGGCCGAGAGACGCCTCAAAATGGACTGCGCGACTCGGGCGGGCACCGTACTGATAACCGCATCAGGTCTCCTAGGCAAGAAACCTCTAGTGAGAAGATAACACGACCAAGGGAAGTCGGCAAATCGGCTCTGCAACCTTGGGATAAAGAGTGGCTCTGAATGCTCGTGCCGGCGGCGCTGCATTGAGACCTCGGGGAAGCGTCGAAGTGGGGCAACCTGCCAGATGTGAGCTGGGTGATCTTTGCAGCCTCTAACGCACCATGGGCAATTCAGAACTGCTACTGACTAGAAGAACCCGACTGTATAATTAAAACATAGCATCTCGATAGCCGCAGCCGGTTTTGACGAGATGTGAATCCTGCCCAGTGCTATGACTGTCAACGTGACGAGAGTCATTCAAGCTCTGGTAAACGGCAGGAGTAACTATGACTCTTTTAAGGTAGCCAAATGCCTCGTCCAGTAATTTTGGACGTGCATGAATGGATTAATGAGGTTCTTACTGTCCCTGGTCGTATCTTCGCGAAACCACAGACTCGGGAACGGGCGAGTGTAACCCTCAGCGGGGCAAGAAGACCCTGTTGAGCTTGACTCCAGCTTGGAATTGTAGAACGGTGATGGTGGTAGAGCGTACAGGGGAGGGCGACCGCAGCATGTAACACCCTGACACTACTCATTGTTCTGCTAACCCGGTAACCGGCCCGGCTTTGGCCTGGGGCTTGTCGGGGACATTTCTAGGTGGGGAGGTTGGCTGGGGCGGCGCGCCTGCTAAAGCGCAACGCAGGCGTCCTAAAACAAGCTCAGACAGGACGGAAACCTGTCGCAGAGCAAAAGAGCAAAAGCTTGTCTGATTGCGTGCGTCAGTGGCGTATGCAACCGTGAAAGCGTGGTCTATCGATCCTTTACGATTCTTGGAATGAATCTGGAGGTGACAGAAAAGTTACCACAGGGATAACTGGCTTGTGGCCGCCAAGCGACCAAAGCGACGTGGCTTTTTGATTCTTCGATGTCGGCTCTTCCTATCATTCTGAAGCAGCATTCAGAAAGTGTTGGATTGTTCACCCATGCAAGGGAACGTGAGCTGGGTTTAGACCGTCGCGAGACAGGTTAGTTTTATCCTACTGAGGACCGCGCACCGCTAGTAATCTAGATTAGTACGAGAGGAACATTTTTATCAAAGCACTGGTTTACAGCCTTGTTTGACAAAGCAGTTGGCTGAAGCCACCCTTTGGCATGTTATGGCTGACAGCCTCTAAGTGAGAATCTCCCCTACAGGTGTGTATGGTTTCACCTGCTTATGAAATAGAAGCGAAACCGCCGCTCTCCATAGACCATGGAGCTCGAGTGCACTGTGAGCTATAAGTAAATTCAAGTAGTTGAGGTGCCACT